>LUCH01004616.1:7255-47637 GCA_013368495.1 Paragonimus heterotremus | reverse complement strand
CTGATGAGTAGTCGGGGATTTGGTTAATTTCAAATTGAACATCACTCACAATTGATCGCAGCTATCGCATTCCCATAGACTTTCCAGTCGGCCCGTTTTCGAAAAGGGGCCGACTGGAAAGTCTATGGGAATGCGACAGCTGCGATCAATTGTGAGTGATGTTCAATTTGAAATTAACCAAATCCCCGACTACTCATCAGCAATATGTACTAATCAAATAATCCACGTAACCATTTACGTCATGTATACGAAACAGAAACTATCCCCATTAATATTTTTATAGTAAACGTATGTATTAAGTAGGCTGATGATCAGTTCTCAGGTAGTCATTACACACACTACTTGTAATCTTTTTGTTCAGTTTTCATCATTTTGGGACTGTTGAACCCACTCAATCCATCTTCTGCAGACTATTGGTTACTTACGTCACACGGATGTCTGAGATACCTGTTACGATGTTAGTAGACTAGGTCTCATTCACTGACCTACTAAATATTGGAAACGCGTTGTCTCTTCTGATTTCAGTGGTCTGCTTCTCATCTTCTAGCACATGTATATTTCAATGGAATTTTGAGTGCTCCGCATTAATCGAATGGATGGAAAATGTCCACTTCGCTGTCACCAAACCAAGGTTTAGTTTATTTGGGTGATCGGAGAATGCAGCTGTTTTGGATAGAATGGACCAGTTTACGTAAAAATGCTACAACCTCTAGTCTCTCACTTACCTTCATAATAGTTCTATAGTGAAAATCTTAGTCTAAGTAAACACAACGATCAGTGATCTTACCGTAAATATGACTGCTGGAATTGGTGTTAGTCGATCCACGTGCAGAAATGACAATAGTTTGGGCATTTGATTCTCTTGGCTAGCCACGAAAAAGATGCGGGAAGTAGTCATAATTGTACCGTTTACACCACCGAATGTAGAGAATGCCACGAATATGGGCATAATAAACCAGGCTGGGCCGTAGACCTTCTTAGCAAAAGTCTGATAAAGGAAATTGAACCAGATGACGATGAGTTCGGCCAAGAATATTTTACTTCATGCAACAGATCTATTTCGCAAAATGACCACTTGATTTCCTTTGGCTATGAGATAGTGTAGTCGCTGTTACAAACGTAACGCAAAAGTGAAAACATGGGCATTAGTTTAAGACCATTCATTAGTGAACGATCGCTAGGTTATGAAGTAAAAAGATTAGCTAGCCGTCTGTAAAACGGACTACTCTGTATCGAACTTGTGGCTGGCAAGTGTGAAGTGAAGAAAGATTGCTACGATTAGCAGTAGGTTAACCGCAGTGAGTCACGTCCGCCACCACGCCCGAGTTTTCTGAACCCACGTAGTAGCTTATTTGGACAGGTAAAATCAATAAGATGCAAAGATAATAGCATCACAAAAATGTGACTGGTCTGGTTCTGAATTCAAACAATTAATAAAGCCTGATAGCGAAAAGTATGAGAAATCCGGTTTGCAAAGGCATTTTCAACATCCTCAAAATATGCTTTGTTGGTTTGTGTGCTGTAGGCTCTTTCATGCTGAGTGTTCGCGCTTGGCCGTTTGGTAGTTAAGCATCAGTGACGATGATGTTCACATTTGGGTAGGTTGTTTATAAGCTGTCCTTTATGTATCTGAAATGTAAGCTATTTTTTCTCTCTGTACGGTAGTTATGCAAATGTTGGGAAATGTTGGATCCATCTCGGTGGAGAGCTTTGTTTGTCGAATTTCTCAGTAAACGTTGACGGACAACCGGTTAACTATGACTGTGTTCCAGTCTAGTCTGAGTGTAATTCAAAGATTATTCCAGTTTTCGTTTGGTCTAATTCTGAGTTCTCATACAGTCTGCCTGGTACACATGTGCCCAAAGCTTGCGTTTTATTCTATTTATTTGATTAACACATCTCTTAACGGCAAAATATCCTCAGGATACATCAAAAAAACATCCCAAATTTTCCAAACAACCCTCATGTCCATTTTCCTCGAAATCTACCGAAAGACCGCTACTTGAAAGGACTAACAACAGTACACTGTCATCCTTTAAAAGTCATTCATATTAGGTTAAGTGCGACATATAATGGTGTTTTAGTAAACATATGTTCATAAGTTTCGTAACCTTCAGCTGTGCGACCACTACAGTCTTTTGTGAAATTGTCTGATTTCCTATATCCATATGAAACACCGAGCTTGCAATGCTTACACAAAACTGTTTTAGATCAGCAGACTTGTAGTTGAGAATGTACCATGTATCTGGGGCTTCGTGATAACATGGCACTCCTACGGCCCTGTCATACCCTGGGGAACGTGACATCCAGAAGTGGTAATTGGTCATTGCTGAGTAAAAAATCTACAATCCACTTTAGCGTGAGATAGATTCGATCACGCTAATGAAGAAACAAATCTACTGTTTCTACTTTCATGATCAAAAAGGAGATACCTGAATATCTGGTGGTGTTTCAAATTGATTCAGTGATTTACCCTTAAAAAAGCTTTTATCAGAAAAAGATATCAGGGTCTTATAGCTATTCTGCTGATGAACATATAATTTCAAATCGTAAAGGCAATGTAAAGAAAAAGATCAACTGAGGATTCAAAACTATTAGAAGACAATCGGTGGTACAGGTTAAAATTTATTATTGACTTCTCAGCACAACACAACTAGTAACACGAAAAAGAAAATATTAGTCTAACAAAAGGAAGAACTTGCCACCAGCTAGAAGCAGTTCTTAAACACTGCTGGACAGATGCGTAGACATTGAAACATCTAAAACCGAGGGGCTGATTCACGCCTGAACTGTACAGCCTTCCTAAGAACAAAAAGAGGAGTATGCCACTCCGACCGATATTAGCCGTGTCCGTGCCATCTTAACACAAACTGCAAAATGGATGGTCAAGATTTCAAAGTCCGCTGTTCGAAAGTTTGAAAATACAGTCTCAAAAACTCGCTGTAGCTTGCGGATGAGTTGGGTTGAATCAATATTTAAAATGAACCTGTGTTTAGTAGGTGCTCATTTTCCATCAGTGCCCTCCTGAGATAGACTACTGGCTGACTACTGTAGAAACTGGTCCCATCCTCACTCCAACACATTATTTCAAAACTATTTTTTCTGCTTACGGAGAATGTCAGTTTCAATTTCCATTGCACTCCATGCGGACAAATTGACGCAGTAGCAATGGGTAGCTCATTAGGCGCATTTTTCGCTAACTTTTCCATGACCATAGTAAAAGGACAACTAACTAATATCACTTCACAACTGTTATACCAAAGACTTTATGCAGACGATATATTGGCCTTTTCCAAAAAACAGGAATTATAAAGACAATTCGTACTGTGGTTTAATGACGCCCACCCTAACTTCACGGTTACGTGTAAAACAGAGGCTGATAAAAGTTTGCTCCACATGGGTATACCCATCATGTGAAAAATCAGTAAGCGTAACATTTATACGAAACCAACGTGATCTGGTTAAAATATGCATTTTATCTATTGGGGTGTAGTGAGAAAATTGTTCACCACAGCACGTCGCATCTACGTACCCGAATGCGTTGAGAAAGAAATGCTCAGAATGGCTCTGGAGAGCAATGGGTATCCCAGAAGCTTTTTGCCAACGTCACAGCGAACGCTGACCCAAAGGCAGTGCGAAAGATGACATCCTCAATAAATTAGTATACAGTGTCTTACCTTTCAGAGGGAATATCACAACATAGCGGGCAAGTCAACAAATTGTCTCCTTATTGAAGCGGGCTTAAAATACTGCCGTTTTGTGAGTCCTTGTTCAAACACACAAATAACCTGTGTTTACACTCCAAAGAACCAACCTTACTGTTGCCACTGCGTATACCCATTCTCGTATAACTGCGTTGAAAGTTACATAGCCAGAACGGATGGATAACTGATCTCAATGATAAAGGTTCGTGCACCTATGTGGGCTCACAGACTGTTCTCATAGCCAGACAGTGTAATCACAGAGAATCGTAAGCACACAGCTCCGTTAATCGGACAGATCATGATAACTAGCCGCAAAGTAGAGTTGGACTTTGCCCTAACAATGACAGAACACCATCATAACACACCAGTTCTTAAAGTTTGTTGAAGCCGTCGTGATAAACTGGTTTAAACCTGTGTTGCGTGCAAAAACTGTTGTTTATGAACCTTGGACTGTCGTGAACCTAAATTACAGCGAGTACTGTCCAGATCGTACGACTGGATGTTTTGTTTGCCTGGTACTTGCTCATAACCCGCTTCCGTATTACTGATTATTTGGTACTGACGAGTATATACGAAGCATCTACTAGCTTCCGTCCGCTAGCTAGAAACCCATCACTTTCGACGGATATTTGTACAAACTTCATAACAGCCTGAATTCTTGTCAATAGCTGGAACAGTTTTGTTAAAATTTCGCAGGCTAATGTGATGGACAGCCAACCTCATGTACAACAGACCTCTTAGAAGGAAGTACACTAACATTTTGGTTTACAGTCAGTAGGAGCTTTGTGGTGGGTGTTGCGGCAAGCTTTTACATCTGCTGAGAATGAGTGAACTGAGTGACTATCATAATAGATAGACACGGGACTGAGTATTCTCCAATTTAGTATTTAAATAAAATTTGTAGCATAGACTGCTCTCAGAACATGATAAGATCAAAAACGACAAGATTGGTGGATAGTAGGTGCGCTTTGTATATTTGAAGAACTCGTCTTCCTTACCGGGATGTATGAAACAGCCGTGTTTCTGTAAATTTGTTGTCTACAAGAATACGGTTTTCTTGTTATGAGTTAGTACATACGTTGTCCAAGAGTGGTTCGGTCCTGCAGGCCACATGTCAACAGTTCGTAAAAGTAGTTGAGAATGGTCGTTTCCACCAATCAAAAACATAATGGAAGAAGATAATCCAATCTTGATGAACGTAGACTGTATAAGCGCCGCGCATACGATGATTTCTATTACGTGTGCATGTTAACCAAACTAACTTCTGAGATCCTTCATTTACTGCATGCATGCTTCCCAGTTGATGTGTGAATTAAAAAGAGGGAATTTATTAATTCCACATATACTCCAACCATTTTTTAAAAATATTTTACTTTGTACCATTTGTTTATTTCTTATTAAAAGTCGCCTAGCAACTAAAGCACAGCAACCTTTTCTCAACTTTCTGGCGAATAAAGTTGACCCTTCACTTAAAATTATTTGAATATCATATCACTAGTAAGAATTCAAAGCATCCCCGTGAACGTCTGTAGCTGCTGTAACAGTTTTTAGTCAGGGGGGTCCACAACTTTCAAACGGCCATCTAAGACAGTATCTTTCGAGTGTATGCCGATTGCAGAAAATGCAGATGGAGTAAACAGTGAAACAGCGCAAGTAATCAGTGATACGCACGAATACACAAATTAACATGGACAGGAACGCCGTGGGTTACATATACGTATCTGCCAAGTGCTCCAAAGTTTAGTAGTGTGATTGTAAGTTATACATAGAAGACCAGAGATGCAGGTCTGCTGAGATGACATACCACAGCTACGGCCGAAGATTCAAGTATTTCGTGTACAGACAACACCGAAGCATAGGCGACGTTGGCAATGGTGTAGACGGCTGTGATCAGTAGGCAGGAGATCACAATGGCAATCGGTAGATCACGCCGAGCATTTTTCATCTCCTCGATCATACTGTTCAGATAATTCCAACCAGAATAGGCGAACAGACCGGTGTAGAATGCCACCGCCAGGTTCCCTGGATTCCAGTTGGAGCCTTCGAACGAATCCTGGTACGTCTCAGTTCGTCCTGAAATTTCGTAAATGAAAAGTGATTGAAGGTTCTGTTATTTTTCATTGCATCCCGTGTATTCATGATGAAACTCCGAACAGTTCACTAGTATTCCAAACCACTGCGTGAAAAACTTCCCAACCAACCAACCCAAAGCTGAGCTCAGATCACAACCGTATTGGACAAGCAACTATGTTCACCTTTATTCGGCCAGTTCTTTGTTCACAGTAGGACCGATACTTGTTTACTTCCGACTTCACATATTTTGCTACTGCCAGCTAATAATAAGCATTAATTTTAAAATACTGTTTTTAATCTATAAATTCAAGTTGGTGTACCACTAAAGACGACTGTTTGACGTGGACCAGTCGCGCTTATTTCCTCAGTACGTGCGAATAAGCTTCCAGTTCAGGTTTCAGTCCGTCAGCATCACCACAGCGATCTTGTGCTTATTAAGAAGGTATTGCGACCCAAACCGTCGTTCACCTCAACAGTGACGTAGACTAACCTAGAAGAAAATGTTATTCAAAAAGTTGAAAGAATAGTAAAAGATCAAACTGGACAACTAGAAATGGTATGTATGCAAGTACACCGTTCATAGCAGCACACCATCGTTCCGTATAGCGTTTTAGTCAGTGAAGTGGGTGATCACGGAGACTCCAACGAGGCAGGCGACACCGAGCCATTTTGTTAAATGGAAATATCACCCTATTCATAGTTCGTGACCATACTGTTGCTTGATCATCACGCGGTTTTACCCAACTGTTGGTGGTCTCACTTTACAATATCCGGTACGACAAATGCTCAGCTGGCATGCGGAACACGTGTCGCAACCATCGCAGTCTGCGTAACCGGATTGGTTCAGTAGTAGACCGCGAATCTCAAGCGTTCCGAAATGAGCGCTGGTGAACAACCGTATTGCTTACTCCAACATTCTACACAATGTGGGCTAGCTGGCGCCGATAGCGTTGATCACATACAGCAAGTCTGCAATTATCTTCGTTGCGAATAGACCACGGTTTCCGTAACATGGTGAAAAACAAGAAGTATACAAGTATTGTATACCCTTCCTTTCCGCGACAACCGGAAGTCTTTTCGACATCACAAATGACACAGATCAGCAAAGACAACTTGTGCTTTTGCTTTCCTCACTGATGTCTTATCAGCTGTATTGCAAGCTGATGAGATAGTGCCATCACTTATGTGAAGTCGTCCATAATCTCAAAGAAACTGCTTGAAATACAGATCCCATGGTCCAAGGACTCACCTAATCTCTGTAGATACTAACGCGTTTGCCAGTTAATTTTCCATTTACCTGACATTCACATAAGTCCGTAGATCAGCACTGATATTGAGGGCAATAAGTGGAATTGTGCCGAAACTTACAATTCCCTGAGGTACTAAACGGCGTTAAAATTTTTGAGGTATGATAACATATTGCAGAATGAGTGGCAACAACCGCGAAACAAGTTGTGTATTTTGGGTAAATTTTGGCCATTAAACATATTACCTATGCCATTATAAATCATATAAGATAATTTAATCTCAGTGGGATGGCCATGGCAAATTCAGAGGTGAAAGATTTTGCTAGCAAATATTCACATGTGAAATGTGAAACTTCTGAACCTCTGAAATGAATTCGTAACTCGGCTGGTAGAGCATTTACCGAATCTGGGTATTTTGTTCCTGCCGCTGATTGGAATCCGTCCGAGGTGAAATGTTTTGGTGAATGGGTTTTTTAATATATCCAGCGGTTAAGACAAGAAGAACCCACTTGTCAAGATGACCAATTTCCAGAAATGTGTTTCTTATCAAAACTGGGACACAAAGGATTTTGCTTCAACTTCGGTGACCCAGCGGTTTTTTCGAAAACTCGTAGATTTCATTGCCTCACGACTAATAATTTGTGGTTTGAATAAGGTACTGTAGCTATCAACTTCGAGGTCGCATGAAGTATAAACTCCGGGCACGGTAAGCAAATAAATGCTCCGGACTGAAGGTTAGCCTGAAGTCCTTCGGTGATACATTAAAATAACATCACACTGATGACAGCGAAGAGGTGCGCTAAAACCCTAGCAGTTTTGCTCGAGTACTGACACGTTGGCCTAAACTTATTGATAATCAAATTTGATCAGACATTTTCTACCTGCGCTTGATCATAAACGTAACGCAATCTGCTGTATCAAGAGAGTTCAAGAACAACGTGGAACAGGAAAGGTAAAACAGAAATAACTTGTTGGGAAAAATACATGCTGGTTTAGAATTATACAGCCTCGTGGCAGAGTTTTAGCCAAAAACATGTTCATCTCAAAACCAGAACCAAAGGAAACTAAATTCTTAATAATTACATGTCTATGAAGCTCAGACGTTGTATATGGATGTTAATATTCCTTAGAAAATCAAGAAGAAAACAGAACTGCATAAGCCGCACGAGCACCTAGCTTTTCCGCTATCAGTTGGCAAATTTAACTGGCTTACAAGGGATTCGTAGTTAATGAGGCAGCAGTCATTTTTTGAGCAGCATACGGGGCAAATCATTCGAAGTGTTATTGTTTGATAGAACCACGAGTAAAATGTAATTTCTGGGATTAAAAAAATCTTCATTCTGATTAGAAACTAGGCTAATAAAGGGTACAGGATATCCCTTCGCACAGACATGGTATGTGTTACATGTAGTTTAAACTAACTGCCGAATGGTTTCTCATGCTTGGAAACCTGCAATTCAAATAAATCAGATAAACACAGTATGGAGTTGTGAATAGTACGATAACTTATCCTTACGCAGTGTTATCAAGTTTGTGCCATTTATTATTTGAAAATTTGAACATACGGTTTCCGTTGCTCAACAAGAAGTTGATTGTTGACAACACGGTATGAAATCTGTCACTTATTACCAACCTGGATATATAGAAGTCAGCTGCATAAGAACCAATCAGCAAAAACAAAAACCGATAGAATGTTGAAATTTTATCATTATATGAGTCGTAGGGACGACTTTTATCATCACCAAAGACAACAATACATCAGTGGTTCACACTGATGCTTAACTGCCACACAACCACGAAGGAAGAAGAGAAGGAGAAAAAACCTATATGACAAGAGAGTAAAAAAAATAATGGGAGAGGACTGGACCTAACTACTAAAAATAACTGCATCTACATTCAAACACACATCAATGTACCCACGCCTTGCAAACAAACAACCGAGCTGTCAGTGAAAGTAAGGCGTCATCAGCAAGACAGCTTCCTCACGGCTTTCACTGCCCAGCGTCATTCAGTGCACTCACCTCACAGACAACTCGGACAAACAACCACAACATACACGCCACTGAGCTCGGTTAGCCACCATCTCACCTAATGTCCCAATCCACTAACTCTGCGAGCGCGAGAGCCCAAGCCCGAAAGACGAACCCGACCTATAGTGACCAACCCCTTCGTGAACGATTTCATTTGTCTACGCCAGGTTATCATCCGTCCACCTCGCACCTTACGTCAATCGGCCGCAGCGTTGGCAAGCAGTGCTGGGTGTGGAAAACGACTAGCTGGCATCCTTAGTACACGACCTAACCATCTAAGTGTGTGCAGTTGTAGTGATTTAACAAAAGAAGTTTGAAATTCAATACCAAACACCCGCTTACTAACCTCCTCGTTGCTTACTCGTTGGTGCCACCCGATACGAGCGACTGAACGCAGACGATTTTTATACTAAACATGTATTCAGCTAGTATCTAAGTTTCAAACCTTTGGATCAGAGCGGTAAGAAGGATACTAACAATTTGGTCGTCAATGTAAGAACAGTATTGTCTAACGAGTTTTCAGAAAACTAATTTGTATCAGACTGAAGTTACAATTAGTACTGCGTATATTATGCTACCAAATGATGCAAAGCGGTCTGTCTCATTTCGAACTGTGACTTGATTTGAATTATCTGATCCACTATTGTCTTTGCGGCATTATTCGAGCAATTTTGAAGATTCGAACGGACTTTCAGCGTTTCCCGGTGAAAAGTTTGTTGTATGTTACATAAAAACGCTTTGGTTCAGCATACAAAATTATCTCAATGACAAATTAAGCACAGTTTCTTTGTATTAAACAGGTTTTTGAAATGTCACAAACACGTATCAATACGCAGTGCCCATTATAATTGTTTTTCTATTCATGGAGCTTAAAAACAGTCACGATGATTGTTATGGACTTTCGTGGATAGCCGAATGTTTCGCTAGTCCAACATCCTTTCTGAGCAGAACGATGTGCATCTTGGTTGAGAATACTGTTTGCCAGAACTGCATCGAGTAATTAACGTTGACTTTAGATCACGACACATGATTTGTTCGCCTGAGATCAGATAGTAAAGCAATATCTCCTGATCTACTTAGTCAGAAAGCTCGGTTCAATCAAGATTGACGATATCAGAAACACCACGCCAGAGTATCACTGTCCTTATTATACGAAAATTCGGCATAAACAAACATCCAAAAATTGTAATCTTTCCGCCGATGGTGTACGAACTTGCACCAGGGCAACAGGGTTTGATATAGGATGATGATATTTTTCAGTTATTCCATTAGTTTCTTGCTAAAAAATACTCCCCAAGTTACAAGACTACCCAGCCTCTAGATCTGCTTTTTTACCTCAGATTCAGATTATCCACTTTTGGATCCAGGGTGCTTAGTACATTTTGTCAGCCGAAACATGAACGGGGTGTTCTCCGATATTTAGTTTGCACATGTCAGAAGTGTGTATTCATGGATAAAACAAATGGTCAATGTCAGTTAGTATCGGCAAGTGGACTCGGATCTGACAAAGAAACTGTTTGGATCTCGCTCACGATTCGTCCCACTTCACACAAGCGCGCTTACACTCCAATGCTGCTCGCCCTACTGAACTTTGCTGAATAGCATTAATTCTTTGGTTGCTTGATTTTCACACGAGTCCGTCACATCTGTCACTGATTGCCTGACAGGAGGTGATGACCAGAGCACGGTGCATAGCTTGTCAAAGCGTGAACAAAACGAACAGTATGAATTCGCCCTCTAAGTAGAAATGCTTTCCACATGAGACGACTCCAACTGCCGTATAAAGATGCGCCGGTGAGCTGGTTTACCAACGTGTTAAAATACCCATGCACTCAAGTTAGAAAATAATGGAAGTAATCTTAATCACTGCTAGTCCTTGTAGTTGAGATAATCGACGGCATAATTCAGAATGACCACCTGACCTGTTGTAGCTGACTGGACAGAATTTTTTGCATAAAATGAACTCTCACCAATTTACATTTTCGGACTGTCCACGAGTTTCAGCATACGTATACATCAAACCAACTACCTATTCTACAATCGAGATTTTTCCGCACGCTTTTCACATTTTACTCAACAGTGCAACTTGATGGAACTTTCCTGAGTAGAGCTGAGTGGCATCCAGATGAAGTAGCAATCTAAAGCACAATCAAGTTAATCGATCAACACTCGGAAGTAAGAAATAACAGCAGTAAAAGATCGCCTCATTCGCTCCGACTGAGATGATAATCACAGTGCATATTTAAATGACAACGAACTCTCAGTCAAAGCTGTTCATTTTCACGTCTGATCTGGGTCAGCTATCCCCGAATAGTTCTTGTCTGACAGTGTGTAACAGGTTATTAAACGCAGAACAAGAATACTAATAGGTGTAAATAGCTATGAGGAGAAAGTGGAAGGAAAACGCTACGACCCAAACTGGTCAAGCCAGCCTGTCGCAAACCACAACATGCATAAGATTTGAGTCACGTCATCACTGGGGAAGCAATAAGGTCCCCAGAAATGTATGCTCATAAAGTACATGCAGTAGCATGCTGAGTCTGCTCTAGCAGATCGATAATGCAAAGCGGACCAACTGCCAGGTTTTAAGATGAGCAGTTACCTAAAAGAGGTAGTTCTAAGTTTGTCAGGGCAGGAGATGCAAAACTGAAAAAGTTTTCAAATGGTGGAACGTCCACCATTAGGAATATTACCTTTTTCTCTACGGGAGAACACTTGAAGTTTTCGTACACCGAAATGTGCGCTACACGGTTTCAAGGTTTTAGTCATTATGGATGTTGTAGTTGTTGAAATTCGTTTGGAAGTTGCGCAGTACGACGTGAAACGTTAAATTTACTGAAGCATGTTTGGTTTGTTATTAGAGATTGAAACCTAACTGTTCCTTTACTTTACCTTCTACTGTGTGAGATGAACAATTATAAAGAATTTCGTACCATGATTAAACGTGCAAAATCTTTTTATTTCTTTATAACTGTGATTGCTTGTCAAATAAAACAGTTTGTTTGGAATTGTTTGAGACGCTGTTGAATGTAACTATATTTGTTTGTTTTACTGAACTCGTCGTTTGTTAACTAGCTGTCTTTTGCGAACTATTTTCTGGTTACTTCTTCTTGAAAGTTTTTTTTCTGCTGGTCAGTATGACTAACTGTATTATTTACATTCAAGGTAAGGGGATACGTTTACAGTAACTATGTTAATAGCGTTTAATGGATTCTAAACATTTCGGTAATCTTCTAAAGTTTTCTCTCATTTTGAAGATAATCACAATAATCCGGTCGTCTTAATCAGCGTTTCTAGAATTGTCGACTATGCGTTACTGTTCGGATTGTCTAGAGTCGCTTGCAACGATTTCTCAACGGATGAATACTAGTAAGACGGGTTGATTATTAACTTTTTCTAGCCGCATTGAACGAAGAGTTCATCAACCGGTGTCAAGTAAAATAACTATCGTGTAAGGCGTTCGGACAATAAAAACTCAAAGGAATTTGCAATGCTGCCTCCAACCATATCACCAGAGGATGCGCAGGTCGAATCCATCCAGTCACATACAACTACGTCGACTTCGGAAGTGGATGGAATATCATATCTCGCTGATATATTAACGGAAATCTACTGTAGCTTGCGATGCGAAGGAATTCAGTCGAAATGGCCCTGACATACAGAGGCTGCAGAGACACGGTCTTAGGAATGAAATGATACGTTGAAGTGATAAACCTATTGATAAGCGATCGATGTCTGTTTACAATACACTCACAGAGAAGGAAAAGAGTAAATTGGACATGCAGAATGGTGAGCAATATTCCAATTCTTATTTCAACATTTGACTGTATTTTATTGACTTTTAATATATCGCGTACAGCAGTGAAAGCAATTTCCTGGATATCGTTCTACACTTATGTTCCATATTGAAAGTTATGGTCATTTACGCGCTGACCACAATTGTTGGGTTAGCTAACTTATTGTTCCTAGCCAAATTCGATTGGAAATCTCTGTGGCATGCCATCTGGCGGTATGCGATTGAATCACCTTCTTCAAATTAAAAAGATTTAATCTCATCCAAACTCGTCCGAGACATGCCGAGAAATTGTATACAAATAATTGAGATTGATTCTGTCGCCAGTTCGAATCCAACGGAAGTCCAGATTCTTCGCAGTTGGGTCTTCAAAAGAGAAATCATTAACTGAGAATTGATAAAGCTGGAAATTATTGCTGCAAGAGCGTCGGTAGTTTGCGTAACCGATGAAGTTTGTCAGCCCCTAATTCAAACGTCATTTCTCATTATGTCTTCTGTATGACCTTCAGCGGTTCGTTGGACTCAGTATTCGTGCATATCGTGTTCTACATGCTGACTGACGTACCAACGATTTTGCGCTCAGCGATAGCCAATCCGCAAATGGGTCCTATTTCCATTCTCGGCTGGTAACAGCGACCTGGTCCACAAATGGTGAAGGATACTGAAAAAGCTTTGTTTACATGCCACAGGTAAACTGCTAGATGTGTGATCCCAAACACGTTCTACCGGATAACTACCAGTTAAGCTGTCAGTGCTAAAATAAAACTTGAAAACCTGTACAAGGAATAACTGGTGGTCTGGTGTGATCTTATCTTGAACTACACAGAAGTAAGATGAGCAGTATAACAGAAAGCATACGGAGGGAGACAGTGAGAAAATAATAAACTCATGTGCACTTACAGAGGCTTGTTCTGCAGCTAAAAGGAAGAAAATGCAGTTTCGATGAGACTTCCATCTCGTCGATGGGCATGCTGTGTTGGATTCTTTTTGTGGAGGACTTTAACGCAGGCTGACTAAAAGCTTCCGCAACCTATGTGAGCAGTATTCTATGGAACGATCAATGATAGTACGATACCTTCGAATGAAAACTGCAGAGTATGATTTTAACCAATTTGTGGTTGTCAGACACCAGTCAGGTGTTAGTAAGTCCATATTTCAAAAGGATGGTTCACTTATCACCGAACAGTCCCGCCGACATAACGGATGAGATGACGAACAATTCAGCTAGCCTTAAGTAGATCACATGGAAGATTAGACCAGAGTGGTCCGTTACTGCGTTCCAGATGATACTCCATCGGAACAAGAATAGGCTTTGGAGATTCAGCTGCTTACGTGTAGGAAGGCTATAGGTCCAGCTATCATCCCAGATGTTCTATTCAACAGCGATGATGTTAAGTTGACGTGAGGATTGGTAAAACGCTTCTGGACGGTTTGGAAGTTTGAAACTCTACCAAATCATTTGCATTTATATAGAGTAATTCTTATTTTCTAGGTACCATTCTTATCTCTATTGCTTTCAAATTGTTTAGGGGTAACAAAATAGGGGAAAGTTGGGTGGATGAAAACTAGGCAGGATTTCTATCCCGTAAGAGTGCCCTGATTACAGTTTTAGTGTGTAACAGGATTTGAATTTGCCACGCTCTTATAGATAATGAGTATCTGTGGTCTTCTAAATTAACAGGTTGCTTCTGACACGACTGCACTAACGTTCTCCATAACCATTTTCCATGCAAAGTACTTCCAGCGAAATACACAAATCTGTTAGGATCTTTTAAGGCCTATTCTACAGACACTGTTCGAGTTTGTAGAGGTGTTTCGGGGTTTTGATAACTTAAGCAATTTACTTCAGGGGTAACTACTGTCAGCTCGCTTGGAAACTCTGTGATCACTGGAAGTGTTAGTGGAAAACATCAGGTGACATTGCAGAATGTTGTAATCAATGGTGCAACTATATTCACAACATTGTTAACTTCTCTATTTAATGTTATGTTATCTGATATTCTGAGGGTTCATCTGTGTCCTAATGACTGTGTTTGAAAGTTGTTCTTTGTAGCAATTGTGGTGAATGCTGGTACGTATCACTATTTTGTCCAGCCGAACTCGACAGTCATTCTAAATTAATAGATGTATAACCAATGGTCTCGATGGTGTTACGTAAATCGGTGTTCACCTCATTACCACACAAGTGTGACAAGGTAGCTTTCCTTAAATGATAGAGACGTAAGAGGTTAGCGAACCAGACTCAGTCGCTAGTTGAGCATATCATGTTGCGCTCAGTAGTTCACATACCCTTAGGTCGAAAAGTCAAAACAAAAAACGAATTACGAACTATTATTTACGAACATGACTACCGTAATTGAACTGTACGATGAGAGCATGGAGTACTCCCATTTTTCAGCATAAGCGGATAGCTAAGAGTACTGTAACAAAACCTTGGGTGAATCACATCACTTTGTAAACTCACTAAGGCTTCGTACGACAGTCAACAGAGTGAGAAAAATTGCACAATCAGGTTTTTCTAAGTTTTTAACTGTGTGCATCCAGAAGTATATGGTAACGTTATTTAGGATTGCCTTAGCAACAACACTGTACACTTTCCGTTATACTTTTCAGTTTAGTTCTCTGCTTATATCATTCTTGCTCTAATTGTTAAAAGAAAATCTAGAACCTGAATCAACCGTTGTCTAGTGCATTAAAACTTCACACTCTCTAGCTGATCGTTGGTTGGCTTATTTATCTTGAACTAATCCAACGTGCGTCCTCTCCTCTTCTAGAGCCGAATAATAAACGTACATCAGAAACATTGTAGCACTGTGCCCTGTCCGTTCACTCCGTTGTCTGTTAATCTACAACTGTGGCTATGTAACTAACGAGAACAAACAGAATTCTGCCTGAGAACGGATCCCTAATAAAACTGTTCGTTTCCATTAAATTTGTTTGGGATTAAAATTCGTTTGACTTTCATTCTCCATGTAATATGTGGCGAAGTTATTATCCAAGACTAGGCACCTTCTTCAGTCAATTTTCAGTTTATCTTCTTCTGATTTAGTCTTCACATATTTACCTGAGGGATAGGGATTCGCTGTTAATGTGCTAACTGGCTAACTAGCCATAGTCAAATGTGGTGAGAGAGGTTTTATCAAGAGCCTCTTTGATCTTGCTTTCTTTGGATTTTTTGAATGAATTGTGCGCCTGTGAAATCATAGATGGAAGAGTAAAGACCGCATCGATAAACACATCAGAATACTTGTGGATTAACCTTGGCAGATAATTTACTGGTATATCTACAACGTTCCGTTTCAGTTAGCTAATGAAGTACTTTTTCAGAAGTGCATAAAAATTATTAGGCGAGAAGATCAAGCAGGTCTACATTAGTATTCGTTTCACTTTAGAACCTGTGTTACAAAAGAGTATTACACACCCATAAACAACAGTTAATTTAATCAGAAGTTTCAGCAGTAGAAGAGCAAAATGCTATATTCCCCGCGGCTAGGTTTGTGCTTTCTTTGCAGATGGTGTAGAGAAGCGCAAGCTCAGTGCGTTATCCTATTGACAAAAGCCTTCTGGCATCCCTAAACCCACAAAGGTGTGGTGGATTGGCATGCCCTGGTCGTGCTTAAGAATGTGTTGTTGACGGCTGACTGTGCGCGAATCGGAGCTAGTTCCTAAAAAGTTCTCGTTTTCCGCATCGGGTGGGTGAGCACTTTACATCGTTTTGCTGACCAGATGAAATTAGTGTCGAGGGATAGGAAATAATTACATGCGTTAAAACAATGTAAATGTCGACGTTATTACGTGGGAGACACTTTCAGGACCAGCTGTTTGAGTGTCCGCTTTTTTCGGTTTTGGTTTCCTTCACAGGTTAGCGGGAAGTGCAGTTGTGTATAAGGGAATATCGACAACTTGGAACATTATTCAGCCAAGTGTAGTGCAGCGAGGAAAAACCAAGTTCAATGGTTACGAGATCACACATCATCTCGACCAAATTCATACTGAATATCAACATGGGTAAGACCAATTTGTTTTCCAGCCTACTATAGGCAACAGTGCAAAAATACTGACATCCTAACCACGGATCTTACTCTAGGTCGTAGGTTGCACGTCTGCGTGTCCAAGAATATTCAAATTTTTGATGCTGTGGAAAACGTCTGAAGGAATATGGGATTAAACATGGAAGGGGGCTACTCGTGGAAGAAAAACTGTAGAGACTAAATTCATTCAGAAAAGAAACTAACTGTTTGAATACATACAATCGGTTCAATGTTGGTTCACTGTTGGATACCTTTTATAGTTACGCTGAAATATTTTCCGACTGATTCACACTAGGGATGGTTCATCCCAGGACATTTTTACGATGGATAATTTATTCAGAAAATTAGTGCATTTGCAATGAAAAACAATGGCTCTCTAGAATGCAGTAGACCACACAAATAAGGAAGTACTGTCTTAGGTTGTGCTCCGTTAAAACCATAAAAATAGTCGTCCTTCGACTTTGCATTTTAGGTCTGCGTAAGTTTTCGTGCCATAATATACCCTCACCATTGTATGAATCAGCATCCGGCTGCACCTCAGAAAGTGGTTTCTTACACAAACAATTTTGGAATGTATATTTCCCGCATCCCAAAAGATAACTTCAAAGGTTTTATTGCATTTGCCTACATTATTGATATAAACCCAAACTTACGAAGAGGTCTCGGTAGGAATCGTTCGAAATGAGGCGGTCGATCACCCTTAGTGACCAACGTCCTGGACAAGCACACAGTGTTCACCATGGCACACGGCACATAGTGACTTTGCCTATGAAAATACCGTGGTAATCAAAACCAATGATCAGCCATTTGCTTAACCACTTCATTGACTTTTCCTACACTTGGTGCTCTTACTTAAAGGCACCAGAGCACTAAACACTTAGTCAGCATACAGAACGTATAACCAACTGCACCCAGACTATGAGTTATTAATAGTCGACCATCTTTTCGGGTATCTTGGGATTTTCACAGTAAGCGCTGGCAGGCTGCTGGGTTGATTTAGACAAACTGAGAAAATCGATTGCTGGAATCACCCACAGTGGTTGAGCAGACACGGTTACGCCATTTACGCCAAAACTGGCTAAATTAGCCACATATGTGAAAACAATACCGTTGAGATTAAGTAGATTGTTCAAGACTTCGGTCCACATATAACAGGGAATTAAGTGTAATTCTAAGCACATTCGTTCTCGTGAAACGTTACTGCTCTTGGAAACCTCAAAACTTACTACCTTTTGAGTCGTTGCATTTGAAAATCATTGGGCGCTGTTCATATGTAATTAATATGCGGACGAATAAAACTGTGCTATCTAGAATTACCTATTCCCGCCCTTGGCAACAGAGGTCCTTTTTGAGATCAGATTCTTGAAACGTCACAAGACAGGCAGTCCAGGCGAAGTCCTTCCTGCTGTTCTTGTAGGTGGAGGTTCAGCCTTAGTTAAAGAGCTATCGGCCCTGTTCCGGAACGTCTGTGTCAGTGAAGTTGACCCAAATAACCGAAATATGACTAACATATTCCCATTTTCAAAAAGAACTCACATTTCATCTACAGACCACAGATTCCCATTGCGTCAAAGTGGACAAAGCAAAACGCGCAAACAGCATATCTGCTAGGAGCAAGTTGGGCTTCATCTTGATCATGGCTGAACTGCTCACATCCTCACACTTCACCAGATGCTTGAACCCCGTTATTCATATGATAAGTTAACAGTTTCTCTCTTCATGGACATCAGAAGGGCCTTCGAATTAGTTGACAGGGCTCCATTCTAGGACTGTCTACCGAGGAAGTGTACACCCTATAAGAATGCAAATATTCTGAAGATAGTCTAGTATCAGTCCTCGGGCACGGCTATGGCTTATGACAGTGTGTCACCGAATTTAAAAATTTCAAGCGGGATTCCACAAGGTTGCTACCCACCCGCGTTTTTATTCACTTCTGTAATAGATGAAGTCCTAAATTGTGTCCTGATGGTGTGGAACTGCTCCCAGGCACTCGACTTCGAGATACAAAATATGCAAACGATGTCGCCCTAATCTATGAGATCTCGCAGAGAGGCATTTTAGGCTGGTCACTCTGCCATGACCTTGGCAACTACTAAGCATAAGGTGCTGTTGCAGAGTTGGTGGTTCCTTGCGCCTGCTTTACCCTTGTTGGTGAACAGTTGAAGGTAATCTGGAAGTTTATGTACCTCGGGAGCTGTATCAGCGCTGGTGGAATGTCTGATAATATCACAAATCGCATATCAATGACTTGGATGGCGTTTACCAACTTACATCATCTGTGGTGTCAAAATGATCTCAGTCTTTCTGTGAATAGCCGAGTATATAATTCCACTATAAGGACACATCTACTGTACAGCTGCGAAACCTGACTATTCGCCAGGTGAGTATATACACAACATCTGTTTTCCACCGCCAGTGTCTCCAAAGCTTTAACGGCGACTGGTGGAGTACCGTATCGGCACTGACGAATTCAGTTGATATGTCTTCGGAACGAAAAAGCCCTGTCTCTCATTCAGCATGTTGATCTCGCCTCAGGATTCGCTGGTTTGGCCACATCTTAGCGACCAGCCCTTCAAAGTGGTATGTCGCGTGCCGGGCAACCAATCAAAGACGAATTAAAACATTGCACTACCGAGGCTATTGGAATCAGGCTGTTTGATCCGGTATTATTTCACCAAGAACGGCCTGTTAAGGCGCTGCAGCAGATCCATCGGGATGATGGCCAACATGCGCGGTCAGGCCAACGGACAAGCGCGACGTAATCGACCAATCAAGCCATCGCCAACTGACTGACTAGTGACCTAGTTTCTTTGTAACAAGTCTGACAGATATGTCGATCTAACTCCATTAACTCCTTATATAATTGTACCGGTATGAAGATGAATTATCAGAAACATATGTTCGCCCATATGTCTTTATTCTCAATATCTTAACGAATACTAACTCACTGCCTTTCAAATCGCATCTTGTTTGAGTGGTGGGTTAGGCTGGAAATGGCAACCCAGTGGTCAACGCATGACGTGGGTGCGAGATGTGAAGACACTTAATTTGAGGTTTGTTTTAACAGAGCACTATCGACTTCCTGGTTGAGGTCCCAAGGACAGTGAACAACTTTAGTCGGGGAAGTTGGCTGATAGGACGAAGAACAGGAGTCAACAGCGCTCGTGTTGTTAGTTTTCGTGTGCACCGTTGTAACATTTTCTGTTTTATCCGTCCACTTTTGCTTCTTCTTTCATTTTAAACAATACTTCTTCATCTCATTTTGTGGCATGTTTGCCACTTCTTATAACTTCTACTTGTCAACTACATACCTTCATTCATCACCGTCCTTAAAACTCCAAGTCGGTTAACAACGTTCAGACTTCCGTTCTTTTTCAACCATTCAGTGTATCAAAAATCTGTTATGTGCTTAGTTCGAAATTTGTTTAGATGTAGCCGATTGAATTAGTCGTCTGTTTTTGATACAGCATTCGGTCAACAATAGTGTCCGTTCCATTCTATGTCCTATCGAGAGTTCTTCAGACAGCGTGCAATTTTGACCTAAACGCCCAGTAACAAGAATTAAATCCGTCGTTGTACATGTAAACAATAGTACCAAAATCTACATTCCGTATAACCATGCTCGCTGATTTCGGTCAACAATCGGAGATGTTCCAAAGTGCTCAGCCGACTGTGTTTCAGGTGATTTTCGCTCTCTTCATCTCGAACCCCCATGAATTAATATACCACACTGTGATGCCAGTGGGATTGCAGCTATTGATTTTATCACGGTGACGTTGCAAACAGGTGTCATGGTTCGGAGACGTACCACGAACGTACGAACTCATGAGGTTCACTGTCAAACTGGGAGTCTTCCGATTAAAGTAAATCTTACACGCGCATCTGATTCCGTAACAGCGAAACCACATTTGTAGGTGGCTCACACTTTCGTACTCAAAGAATTTCGGCATAAAGGGCCCCCTAAAGGGCAGCCATTTAACAACGTAATTCTTGCATTCTGGTCGACCACATATATGCGACTTAGTTGGTCACGTCGGTGTTTTATTCTATGCTCACCTACTTTGAGACGACACCCTACTTGATATAGCTCTCGGCCGATTTAACGTTTGAATCAGTTTTCAGGATACGCGTGCAGAATTGGTTATTGCAAACTACGTAGCTGACTGCGTCGAAGTGTTTTATTTTACAACCTTTACTCTGTCGAGATGTTTCTGATCACTGACCAAGAAAATGATGTGCAAGTAAGACTAAATAAATCAAGAATAACTCCGACCCACAAAAGTCTAAACGTTGAGGATGCACTCGGCTGTGGTGGGCTTGAAGTCGAGTTACATACATCTAATCAGTAGCCGGTACATACAATTATCGTACACTTAATTTAATCCTGAGGCACAGTAAAAAAAATAATAACAGGAGCAACCAGTGACCGAGTTCACAGATTCCACTGACCAAGCTGATCTTTGAGAGTGACAGATCAATATTCGAACCGCAAAATTAACACAATACTGGACACTAATGTGCACAAAAGAATAAGACAACACATCACCAACAAAAGTGGGAGCTTTTGGAATATACTACTATTGACTGATTGTCAGGGTTCCGATCGATTTCAGTCGAGTACCTCACTCGTTTGCCTGCATCTTTCACATTCAAACAAACTTTACAGACTGCATTTTCCGAAAAAGATTGACCGTAATGCCCATCTGAATTCGAAAGCCGTGAGAGAATGTGAACAATCGGCAAACAAATCAAGATACTACATTATTTAAGTAAGAACATAGAGAAAATATGTAACATGAAATAGGGAAGTGCTGAGATTGCGAAATATAAGGAAGTCCTAGTTTACAAGGGTGTTGTGATAAACATACTTCAGTTTACTGAGTTATCTATCAGCATATTACTGACCAGTTGCTCACACTTAGTTGAGCGAAAGTGACGTATCAAAGGTACTAACATTTGACCTTAATGTCTGGTAATAAACAGTAAAATCATCCAATTATCTCGGGACACAATCATCAGGTTTAGCCTTGGGCCGGACCCTTTACTATTACGGCTAGTGGATGCCCTTGGTTCTGGCAATGGAGAAACAGATTAACAAATAAGTGGAAGCGTATAGCGAATATAAAGAAAACAAACAGCCAGAAACAAGTCGGTTACAGGAAAAATCGACGTCAACAAGTTTGCGGATACAGGTTGGTCAATAGTTGCAACGTCTATGTCAGAAAGTGTTTAAAACTAACGGTGCAGATAGTCACCAACTTCTCGACCAGTTAGACGTCACCTACCAGCCTTGCTAGGCGAAACGCTGAAGGCTTTCATAGCCCTTGACCACGTCATTCCCTGGCCTACTTGTGGTTAATTCCAACTATCAGCAACCACACTGGACAATGTGCGGTGAGGTAGACGCCCAGTTGGCATACAGAATGCTTGAATTAACCAACGATGTCTTGGTTATTGCACGCGAACGTGCATATTCCCCAAACATTCACTGAAAGACTACCCTGTTGCTCATAGTGTTAGCTCATTTGATACAGGCTGACTGGTGGAGACAACGGTGATCGAATATTGAGAGTCTACATGCATCTCCTGCATAAATGGTCCAGGTCTCTGAGCCACAGAGACAAACTGGGCACACGTACACATGGTGCACCCTGCTTTCAACAGACAAGTGGACGTCTGTGCCACGACACAAGTGGCGGAGTTTGGGGAACGCACTACTTGTTCTCTCCATCTTGGTAGACACCTCTTCAGCGATATTACAAGCTGACGACATGATACTACCCAGGTGAGCGAAGCGAGTAACAGTTTTTGGCGAACTGCCAGCGATAACAAAGACAAGGTCAATACCAACCTACTTGTTTAACGGTAAGTTACACTTTGGGGTAGCGAAGTGCGTGATTTATAGACCGGCAGTATCTTTTAACCGACTCAACATGGCCAACATCTTCTCTATGGAATAACTGAGTAATGTGGTAATGTACGAAAACCAAATATCAACCAGATTACAATCTGGCGGAAGTTCCCGTACAAGATCTTCGAAACTTGCCAGTTCTCCTGCAATACTGTCTTCCACCTCAAAGTTGAAAATGAGGGAAAAGTTCGGACATCCCAGTCAAATGTCGGTAGAAGTAGAGAACGCTCGAGATAACTATCCATAACTGCATATTCAGCAACCAGAGCGAACACACAACGACTTCAACAAATTGACACACTTCATTGAGACTCTTCTGTAATGGAAACAACACCAGAGAGTATGTTGGTCATTTGAGCCCAAATCAGCCTTTAGTTCCAGAAATACAACAGTCGTTGATTCAGAAAAGGATTGCCGATGTTTCAGTGTCAGTTACGAGGCAACGGTATGAGACTAGGTCAGTATCTGTCTAGTTGTCACATGATGTTTTAACATCTTTCTAAAAATAGGAATGACTGCTGATAAGCTCCAGTGACAAGGCACCTCATCGGTTACGTATGGTCAGCTTAGAAAGCAGTCTTTCATCGCCATCTTTGAAAGGAAGGTCAGGAAGGATGGTCAGGGCTTCTAGCCTCATTAAGATTGTGAAATTTAGGCTCATAGTCAAATTTAGTTCTCGAAGGAGAACTGTCGGGACTGTCGGAAATAACTACATAGTCTCCATCATCTACAGTTGAATAAACCGGCTCAGATTAGTTTAAATTTATCTCAAAATACCCAGCTCATCAGTCAAGTCGTCGTAACAAACTGTAAGTTCGTGAGCTATATTTTTTACATACGGTCTCAATAAAGCCTTGCCTACAACCACTGCAACCGCGAACCAGAGAAGACTTCATCCGACAATCAACTGATAGAAATGTCAGTGGCGCGATAGGCAAATTAGTTCACGTGGTCCTTCTGCGAATTCTTCATAAGCTTAGGTTTCGGATCATCGTAGTCGTTTTCGAACTCATGAGAGCTCAGTCGATGTTTGTTCACAAGTTCTGTTGGATCAGCAGACCTCTACTTCTGTCGTATTTGCGACACTGCATTAAAATAGGCCACTGCACAAAAAGTTCGTTTGGGTGTTAAGAGTTTTGCCCAGTGATCGTTTTGATCACTCTATTGTTGTCATGTGGATAGTTTAACTGTCATCACTAGTTCATGGGCGTTTCGTGTATCGTAGTCGTTTAATTTCCAACTGAAAGGCTTCTGGTTGCAAGCAGATGATCGCGAACTGAACGGCAGAACAAAGCGGGCATGAACAACAGCATGATTTGAAAGGTTCCAAAACGAACGGCAGTATTTAATTGTGTGGTGCCACCGATAGCTGACGGCGGTATGATCAATTTTAGGTCATGACTGAGTTCAAAAAGTGGCCACTGCCAGACGCACTGCTATCACTTATGACGAAATGCGATATACTATATGTAGATTTAGCCAGATGGGCACATTTACAAGAGCCGATCTTTAGTTTTACTTTGTTTGCACGGACATCGAACATACCACTTGATTGCTCTGGAACAAGATAACCAAGCGCAACGATGTCCGTATGCTTAAGCTGTCCCAAGAAGTCAAACAGGACATCGCAGAAGACACTACTGACAGAATCTGAAATAGTGCCTACTTCAGGGTATGCAGCAGTAACAAATAAACAACGTCTTATTAGTATATGTCGACGGATTCTGATTGAAGTGCAAAGTCTGATGGCACATGGACGACCATCCACTGAAATGCAGTCAAGCCGTTTCCGTTTTGCCTTAGTGCTGAGTGCAATATACACTCTAGCGCTACCATGAGCTCCGGCCGCATCGTCATCAGAGGCCCTGAGAAAAAACCGTTGGTCCAAAGCTTTAACCAGAAGCGGAGTTAGCTGAAGAACGACATTAGGATCATAAGGACGCCGCTCGAGAGGGTGCCCGCCATGACAGCTTGCAGGCCTATTTGTCGAAGACAGCAGACGTTAAAGGCGCCAATGTTTGCCACTGGTCTTAGCTTGGTGGGCAGGAAATTAGCAACAGAAAAGAAAGAGGGTAAGAAAAAGCGGATCGACCTGCTATAGCAACCGTAAATTCTGACGCTTCCAGTTTACTTATGTTGCAGATGGGCATTTTCTTGAGGGGATTCACCCGGACTCCCTTACTCAAAAGTTTGACCTGCCAGACAACAGGAAGTAAATCTTTTTAAGGAAACTTACCTAGAGTCAGTGAGTGAACAGTCCGACTCATTTGGCAATGGGAGTCATGCCTACAGCGATAGTTTAGTAAGTAAGAGAAAGCTGTCTGGTTCTGAAAATCAACGCGTGCAGTGGCTACATTTGAAGCGAGATCAGGCTTTTAAACGATACCACAATGTTTTCAACCGTGGCGGATAGTACACCGGAGGTTTCAGTCAACCGGTGGGCAATCAACGTGCTGTGTTGTTTGACTATACCTTGTCAAACCGTTTTCTTCCTTAAAGGGAGGGCAGTAGTACGGAATCTGTCATGAACCAGTTGTTTTCGTATATCGAGGATAATAAAATTAAGCTTATTATCTGTTATACCAGGAACCCGTTCTACGTTGGATTATCTGGGCGTGTGCATGTATGTGTTACATAACGACCAAATCTAGGGTGTTATAGATCCACTAACCCAACTAGTGTATGTCACAAGTTCTACAGACAGAGAAACAGCACTAGCGGTACCGCTTTTAAGTTTCCTTCTGATAAATCACCATGGTTTCAAAAGTATGGTTGCATATTCTGCGACATTTTATGGATCATAAGTTAACTCAGTTACTGTTTTATTTGGATCATTTCTACCTCGAGAAGGTGATCTGAATAGGGAAGAACTTACCGCGACCGATTTGTACGAAACCAGTAATTATTATCAGAATCAAGGCGGCAACTTTGGCGAATGTGAACACGTCCTGCGTTCTTGTTGACCAGCGAACTGACATACAGTTAATAAGACCGACCAGCACTGCGTAAAATGGTTAAACAGAACAAAAGTATGAGTATTTCTTTGTACTTTATGATGAGCAAATACAGTCACGTTTAGAATAGTATCCGACAAAACACTTCCTTTTAATTTGAGTCATTCTGAATTTAGTTCATCATCTTCAACTAGAATCAGCTACACTCAAAAAATGGTGTACCAGGATTTACTTCTTTACTGACCCTTACTTAAATCTAATTCTATACAAATTCAGTATTTATATAAATTGAACATCACACAAATGATCGCAGCTGTCGCATTCACATCGAATTTCCAGTCGGCCTTTTACGAAAAGGAGCATTAGACTTGAGTTACGCTCTCATTAGAGCTCGTCAGTAATGCGTATCCTTGTCACTGCTGGGACTAGAACTCCGGCCACGCTGTTTATCAGACAACCGTGTTTACCACTGCGTCAATGACCTCACACTAGGCACAACCGAATTATCGTACGTGAACACTTGAGTCTAATGCTTCTTTTTGGAAGGCGTCGACTGGAAAGTCTACGAGAATGCGACAGCTGCGATCAGTTGCAGGTTATGTACAATCTATATGAAAACCAGAATCCCCTACTACTCATCAGAAACTCACTATTGTTAATTTCGAACTAACACCGAAACTAAGTGAATAATTCCGTACAGCCAGTTGGTAACATGTCCGGAATTTTTTTCTAATTGTTATTGCCACTCAAGCTCCTTGAAGTAACCATCCGCTAAAAATGTTAACATGAAGAAAGCGAAACACACGTTTTTGGGCGCAAAAATCGTCTTATCGACTGACTGAAAGAGAGTAGCCATTCAAAAACAAACATGTAGACCGTGTGCTGACGACCTCTAATGAGGGCGAGACTCGAGTCTAGTGCTACTTTTTGGAAGGGGCCGACTGCAAAGTCTATGGGAATGCGACAGCTGCGATCGATTGTGTGTGATGTTTAGTTTGTATGAAAAAAACGAAATCTCCTACTATTCATCAGCAATGTTGGTCAATAATCAGACAGATTTGTACAACTATAGATGAATAAAAACAGCCGAACAGGCGAACGTATGATTTTGAGCAACGCACCCACAGGCTATCACAATTTGAAAGGCTGGGAATTACCTGTTGATTGGAATTAGAAATGAATCAACCAGCTGTAGTTAAAGAGAAAATCTATCTTAACAAGGCCAGCAACAAGAAAGCTTTAATAATCTGCCGGTATTACTTCTGTTTTTCTAAGCACCGGCAGAAAGGCAGACAAGGGTCGTGGATTTTCAACAGCTTGGATGAGGTCCATTTAGTGGAGAAGCACAGAACGATGTAATTTGACCACGATCGCTTCACTCGCCACGTTGCGTTAGCTTTTAACCAACCCTTGTTTGTGAAGCTCAAGAAATCTGCAACTGACGCAAAGCTGGCCGACGGAAGTCACAGCGTGACTCCCAAGCGATTATTCAGAATGATCTCCAGAGCTCTACAAGCAAGGGTTGGTTGAAAGCTAACGCAACGTGACGAGTGAAGCGATCGTGGTCAAATTACATCGTTCTGTGCTTCTCCACTAAATGGACCTCATTCAAGCTCTTGAAGATCCACCACTCTTGTCTGCCTTTCTACGGGTGCTTAGTCCCCGCTCCAGCCACTGTACCTAACAAGGTAATTTTTTGCTCGAATACTGATATTCTTTGCGTTTTTTTAAACATCTTAACAAACACTGTTCCACCTCAGACCACCACATTGAAATGAACAGAAAATGCAGACCCATCTGGCTATTAACTACTGGATTGACCCAACGAAACTTCTCAAGCCAACTTAGGTGAAAAGCAAACAACCGAAATACTGCATATGAACGCTATTCCACCATATTCGTTCACACTGTGTTGGATAGTACAGCCAAGTAAAAATGGTTATTGCAAAGACTTTTCATATAAACAGCCGGTTGCTTATATCTGGACGACCCAATCTCCAAAGGTTGTCCGCTCACCGGCCGTATCTACTGACTGGATATCAATTGAAACGGCTAAAAACGATCGTGACAAACGGAACGTCACGAACGACAGGCAAAAACGAACAGAGGGAACAAATTACGATATGAAAACTTCCAGCGCACATGCAGGCACCTTGCGAGAAATTCACACTAAAACTTTCAAACACACCAGCCTTGCGTAAATAGTTTAAGACAATCAATATGGACTACAAATGAATGCTAACATTTTGTTACTATCTTATGTTCATTGATACCGACGAGTTTTCATGTGATTAGCCATTTTACCCATAGTATCTTCGCTGAACCTCGGGTGCTTTAATGTGAACTCATCTCTCGTTTATTTGAAATTCTTGCCATGTACTAACGTTAAAAATAGCGGTATCCTTAAATGTATATTAAAAAAACAACCGAATACTTCCCATACGCTAGACAAAGTGGAATTTTCGAAAAAGGAAGCAGTTCGATGCACTTTTTGTAATAATCGAGATTGGGGTTCAATGGCAAGTTTGGTATTGCCGTGCCATTATCGTGATTATTATCACTGATAACAATACACCAGTTGTTAAAACTGATATATAGCTACAATACAACCAAGATTATAAGAGCACAACTCAGTTAGACGATCAAAAAGATCAGGGAGATGGAAATTGTTTCCAGGATCCCTGTTTCAACTTAAACAAATATTGTCAAGGTATCTACAATGTCTAAGAAAGGAAAATCTCAGTTGGAAGTGAGACTAACATGATATTTGTAACACAGGTTGCTTGCAGCTTTTAATGTCCGCAACTCAGTTAATCGATGGTAGTCTTCACGGCAGTAAGCCGTCAGATCCCATAATGTTTCCAAAAAGGTTGGGGAAATCACGGGGAACCCCGCCTGGAAGAGTGATACTACCTCACGTTTCCATTTACAAACTAATCGACTGGCTGCCCGTAGGTTGAGTCAGTGAGCTAGGGGCTCGGTAAAGAGTGAATGGTACAGCGATGATGAACTCGCATTTTTGACACGACCTAACTACTGAAATCTATGTATTATCAGCGTTCGGGTGAATAAACCTAGTTGATCCTCATGACGGAAAACCGCCTTTTGACCTCTTGCTTTTTAGTCAGAACCATTAAAAGTGTGTGCAAATTATATTACTTTGAATGGGATTAGCAATTCACTCAACTTAATGGAATGCATCCTTGCAAAACCAGTCGAATACCTACCAAAAGACTCTTAGTACGCTGAATATAATCATACCGTGGTTAACGTTAAATTGACCGGAAACTTGTGATTCGGTTTGCTAGGAGAGCAACCGGTGCAGGAATGCTTAGTTTCTTATATAGAAGTAAGTATTTTTGACAATTTAACCAAGAAGCTGCCTAGTTATGGGCGAAAGTTGGTAGAAGTAGAACGTCGTAGATATTGAAAGCCAACCACCAATCGAGTTTTATTTCAGCTTCCGAAGCAATAAGAAGTAGACTAGAATGGTGCTCTTGTTAGGGATCATCGATGTAGTAAACATTTCTGTCATAACCAAGTAAAGAAATCCGGCCTATGTGTTCGAGAGATAAGTGTGTCGATAACTGTGTGACTGAACTTATATTAAACATGTCCGGATTGTCAAAGTATGTAATCTGAATGTATTCCTACTGTTAAGATAGCGATACACATCATTAATGTGACTTGAACTGAACGGAACTACAGTCCAGTGTTTACTGCTGAAAGCGGTCGGATGAGTAAACTCATATAGGATTACGTATCAATAGATTACATGTTATTGTCTCCAGCTTTGTCAGTTAGTTCAATGCATCTTATGAGAAATTAACTTAAAAACTGGTGACATTCTTGATCATTAACAAGGTTGACAACTATCTAGCATCTGGTTTAAAGTGCCACATTGGGTTACACACAGGTGTTCACTGTGTTTTTGAATTGTACAGCGATGGAATTTGAAAACTTACATATGCAGACAGAAGCAAGCATTCTCAAGGCTGAATCCGGTTGGGAACAGTCCGGAAAGATCGGCTGTAGTATATATTGGGCAAATACCATTGCGATGACTGCCGCCGATGTTGGACGCGTAACCAACACCTCAATCCACAAGCGCAGAAAACCAAAGAACGGTCCGAATGCTTCCAAAACGTAAGAATAGTCAGCTCCAGAACGCGGCATCATGGATCCCAACTCAGCGTAACAATACGCCCCCAAAAGCGAAAACACTCCACAAAGCACCCAGACAACAATGCTGGCTCCAAAACTGTTCGTGTACTTAAGAATACCGCTTGGACTAACAAAGATGCCAGAACCAATAACAGAACCAACAATAATAGTGATGCTACTTAAAAGTCCGATGGACTTCTCAAGTCTGGCGCCAGTCTTCTTATTCATTTCAAAGTCATCATTGTGTGAATTTTTTTTTGCGGCTAGATCTTCGTTGGAGTTAACACGTATGATGGACATTACGCTGCAAGCTGAAAGAGACCAAAGCAAAACAGCCTAATACGTATTTAAAACAGTTATATCCCATCAATAATTTGAACAAAACAGTTAGAAGACATTTCGTATTGGCTCGTCAGTACCAAATAACCAATAACACGGGAACCTTTCAATTTAACGTCTACAGTACTTCGGGGGGTATGAACAAAGGAACTAACAATAACAAAACGTCCAAAACAATAATCATATAATGATGATAATCGTAATAGTGATAACACAGCACTCTTTATCGTAAAGATGACTCTTGAGAAATGAAAAAAGGTCCTTCAAATTGGGATTCATCCCCCAATTAAATCATGTCGTGGGCAACTGAGCTAAATGGGAACGCAAATTAGTGTGCCTTACCAGAATGACACCAGCGGCGTGCAACCTTGGGTTTCATGCTTACAGTTTTTGCATATGCATAATTACTGCGTTCGCCATAGGGAGCAAACAAGAAATAGCTTACGTTTATCTACAAATTCAAGTTTAAGGTTGACACTTATTGCAAACTGTTGATAACCGCAGAGAAAAACTGACACACTGTAAACTTTCTGTCATGCAGGTTTCAGCCGAAACATAATGCGTCACATACAACTTGATCCGGATACAAAAATCCTTTTAAACCGAAGCGTTATCCTAAATTGTGTTCTCAGATTATCTGTGGATAATACCGGTGCAGCTTCTTTGATGTAATGTAAATGATAATTCGTTGTCCAACTTCTAACGTCCGAAGAGAAGAAATTGTTCGCTGACTTTTAATTCAGTCATCGCACTTGAATAATTATATTTTTCATCCGGCCTGTAGAACTCATTGATACATCTTTTCATTTGTAACCACCTGGCTGAAGCCTTACAGGCACGGAATCTTCGTTGATTGTGCAGTGCTTCTCTACGGTATTCGACGTATTATCACCTTTCTAACAATGTTCAGTGTATGCTTCTGACTCGGGTTAAAAATGCAATGCTTATATTAGGTTTTGGTTGATGCCACAGTAAGTTTCTTTCTTCCTATCAGAAGTAATAGAACTTTTGATCATTTGCTGCCATTCTTTATAGGTTCAAAACACAATTTGAAACCCTTAGTAGGTCCTTCAGTTTAGCAGAGTTGTATCTACGATGCATACCAGAGCAAAAAATACGCAGAACAAAAATAATAATTAAATGGTAAAGCGAACGGACGCCACCAAGAATCTGAAGACCAAACAAGTTAATAAAAAAAAGTAACCGCAGGAATATGTCCAGCAGGTGAACAAGGCAACAGTTATCAGTGGAATGAGGCCGAGTAATGTATAGAAAAAATAGTGTAACGCGGTCTATACAGGAGGTAGATAGCTACGCAGGATTGAAATACGCTTTACCTGACGAGGTTATAAGGCTGCAAGGGAGAGTGTGTCGCTCTCATATAAGGTGAAATCGAATGTATGCGAATGCTGATGGATTGCAAGTTGGATCGCCATTACATTGTAGCTCAGTTTTAGTAATCTGGCTGAAACAGTTAATCTCCTTTCTTCCAATGTCCATTTATTTGTGAAAGCAATGAAGTACGAAGGCTGAAGCTTTACTGACTGTATTTGTAGAAGTAAGCACCCTAAGTAGTGACTGAATTTCAGCGTTTTGGCAAACTTGTTTCATTGAGGATGTCCCTTGTTCGGGGGTTCATTGCTGAAAGAAAGCACTATCCCAAAAATCTTTCTCATATGTCCTATCAACGTGATTATAAACACCATCATCAGTGGAGTCGTGAGCATCATTTACAGCATCAAAAGTGGTGCATTAACATAATGAAGGCATTTCGATTTAGGAATAAAAAACTGAAAAGAAAGGAATGAAATGTAACTCTTGAATCCAGATAAAGAGAACCAAGCCACCACCAAATGCAAAAACTTAACAAAACTGCCATTAAGATCAAGGATACATTAGCTTTATATGCGGCTACCACCGCACAAGACTTCATCAGTTACTTTCGGTTTCAGAAAATTCAGTACCACAATGACAATATTATGCCACTGAATCCGGTTTGCTTTGGTTCTTGTTTAAGGCACTATAGAAAGATCCTTAAAACTGTTTCTCTGAACAGATTTAAACTTAGGCTGAGTAATGGCGTACTTATAACGCAAATTCTTAAGAAAAACAAAAGTTAACTGACGGCTACCCACTGCCTGTTACGTGTACAATTCATACAAGGCTGTGGAGACGGTTTTATTGGACGTACTGGCAAAAATGTCAGTGCAATGAGTAGTAAGAATGGTCCAATTCGGTTGGTCAACTCAATGGCGCAGTCAGAAAGAAGACAAAAAAAGTAGAAGCCAGTCCAAGTGATCAAGCACTAAATATCTATTGGTGACCGGTCATGGTACACTGGAAGCTTATTCAATAATGCCTCCCTCATAAAAATCTATACCGGATCGTAAACGTCCTCTTTCTTGCACATAAAGTCAGGCAAAAATGATGTCAAGGGAGCCTTGATAGGGACTACCTGAAAGAGTAGACTTTAACGCACCAATCAACATTCTCCGGTTCTCATCCTACTTTACTTGAAACTTCATTTTCTGAGGGTCTTGTGAATGAAGGCAATGTACGAAGAGCAGTAAATCGCCTTAATACGTTTTTTGATTTCACCACGTTTGAGTATCAAAAATTAAAGTAATCCCGGGAAAACAAAACAAGCAGGCACACATTCGTGTGTGATACACTTCTTTAGGATACCAGAGCAAAATCAAGGGAAGCAGACCTGATGAATTCCTCAACGAAAGAGGAACAATCCAAAACGTGGACGCATACAGCAATACAAGTAACAAAGAATGTTTACACACCTTAAAATATGTTGGCTTCTATAAGAGTGCACGAGTTCAGATAACTTAAGTTGGAGGGACGTTACTGTCGACAAAGATAGGGCAATCGAAGTGAATAGATCCCGATGCGCAAGCTAAGATTCCCAAGTATACTGGCTTAATATCGAGTTCATAGCGACCATAGTTAACCAACTCTTCGGCATGAGACAAAAGCATTGTTCGTGAAACTTACTAATATAAAAAAAGGTTGCCGACAAGTATTGGTGACATATTAGGCCGTATTTCTTAGTTTATTGCGAATACGCAGCATGTCATAGGTATCTCCAACTCAGTCGCAGATGCACTGTCAAGTATATACCAAGTAAGTAATTCAACAACCGGTCTTCCTGACTTGGCCACCACGAAAACAGACGATTCGAATATGAAGCAACTCTGTCTACGAGAATCTCTCAAAATATATCCAGTTCATTTAACTACCTTAGGTGCCATCATCCTCTGTGGTGTCCGACGAGACATAACTAGGCCAGTAGTACCACAGTTGTTTCCTAATGCAGTGTTCAAGATAATGCACAAAATATCACACTCTGACATACTTGCTTTAATGTAGCTTATCACTGAATGTTTCTTATGGCTTTCAGCCAAACCCAAACTCTATAATTGGGTAAGCTTTAGATTAAAATCTCAGCTTTCCAAAGTTCGTAAACATGTCAGGAGCCCCAATGGCGCTTTCACTGTGTCCTGTACACAGCTACACCACATGCACTTCGACCACGTTGGACTGATGACATCTGACGGTTACACCTCCCTCAAGGCATATGTCGACCGTTCTATTAGGTATTCGGAATCACTTCTACTTCTAGTTTGTTCTTCTAAAACGGCGGCTCACATCATCTTGGAACACTGGATTGACCAATTCGGTCGTCCCGCAATGGTGGCTACAAGTCAAAACTTTCACCCCGAAAGATCGTTCCAAGGTCTCCTGGATATCCACCGATGTAGACATCCGTCTAGGTAAGTCTGCGTCTATATCTACAGCCATCAAATGACTGCGTTCGGAATAAAACAGTCAAGTAATATTTACCCTTTACGTCGTTCCCTATTATATTCAGATATGGTTCGTTCTTATGAGTGATATTTTCCAGAGTCATGAAATGCGCATTTACTTATTGTGTACAAATGTCAAGCTACAAAATCCTTAAGAAATTTCCTACGGTTTTCTGTTGAAAGGGCAAACTGGGAAGATTGTGCAACCTGGTTCATCAGGCGACTATCCAGACCCATACATCTGACCTGTATCCAAGCGCCCAAACTAATGAGGGTTAAATTATTTGACAAAGAGATGTTATCGGAATTTCTCCGAGCATGCGAAACAAGGAAATATGTCGTGGCATAAGACATTAGGATACGTGAAAACCGTCCTAGGTGGCAACTTCTTGGAAGTCAACTAATTGCATTTGTTAAACTTGCTGAGGTTTAGTTCGACGGACTTCCGCTCAATCATTCCCCGTTAATTAAATCCTCGGTCTCAAAACCTCACAGAAGACGGACTGACATGTGTTCGGCTGAAACTGACAGCAGCCACCTCTTTGTCACCGTCCTCCCAGCAGACGGAAACTGGCACTCATAAGTGTACCTCCAGTTGACGATGCGTGCAAACAAATGCGCTATCCCTGCAAAACATTCTGGAGGAAATAAGGGGGCTCGTCTAGTCTTAAACACCCACGACTATCAACATTACTCAGATGTGGCTTACATCCCCAAGTTCCCGGCCAAAAAGTCAACATCTCAGCCGAGATGTTTTAGCAGAAAGTGGATTTTGCACAAATTCAATGGAATTTCCGACATTATTTCGGAAGCATTCATGACTGAATGTTTTATTTTTTGAAACAACTGTAAGTTCTCTATCAGTGTCCAAATAATTTATTATGGTATCTTGCTTATTAATCAAGATATTCCACTTCTAATGTATGCTAATAACTTGTATTCTTTTTTACAGATTTCAGAGTCTGGAATGAACAATAAGCTCTTGCAAATGTGAACGAAGAACTGGACGTTCATTTTAATTTATTGGACTACTTGGTAACTTCCCGCAGTCTGTTTTTCACTACAAAAATTGTTTAATCATAATGGTTTTTTCATTCGTTCGAAGATATGTGAATTTTGTCGTTGATTTGCTGAAGGCAGACGGTAGATTTAATCGTGGTTGGGTATATTAGACACTCGAAATGTAGGTAGAATTTCATTAAATCGCACTATAAGGCTGCGCGTAAATTTTCTGCCGACCGTTCCATGAGTGTTCCCAAAGTGTATCCTCAGAACTCTCAGGGATCACTCGGGGAACGCTCAGGGTGTAGTGACCTGGATATGCCCCCGGTCTGCCTGTTGTACGATGTGTAAAATTCTTACTGAAATCTTAGCCCATATTGTACATAGAACTTTAAGGATCTTTGTCTGCAGTCTGCCTGATGCATGCGATCGCGTTTGTTTGTTTGCATGTTTGTCGGCCTATGCGCGCCATTTGCGCAATACACCTTTCTGGCTTGCTCGCGCGCTCAGCGGTCGGATCCTTAGCCTCACTAGCTATTTCGCGTATCGGTGTCGTCTAGCGCTGATCGAGACCATTTGTAATTATCGTATAATATATTTTCGGTCTCCGCAATTATCTCTATTTTTATTTTGCTTCTGGTATTTCTGCGTACACCTGAGGAAACGTTAATTTAGCGCACGTACGCACTAAAAGAGAACACTCAGGGAACGCTCAGAGATCACTCAGGGAACGGTCGTGCTATTGGGAGGTTAGTACATCTTATGCACTGACAGGGTCGGTGGAAGGGAAGGAGCAGTGACGATCTACATATTGAAAGACGTCAGCGTTTCAGTGCTGCAAGATTCAGACCTGAATCTTTCTGGCTGAACGTGGCTAACTCTCGCTCAGTTAGAATGAAGACTAGAGTAGTGTATAGTCATAATTATCGGAGACAGTAGTACGTCAGTGGTACATAGTGATGCTCATGTGTCATATAGTTATGAAGAAGAAAGCAAACCCTTCAAATGAAAAGAGAAGGCGGCGGAAAAACTTAATCACTAAAGAAGAAAAATAGCTACGTCTATATTCAACCATACAACATCAAGGTATCTACACTTTGTAAACAAACAACCAAGCTCTGTGTAAAAGTAAAGCGTCATCATTAAGACATCTCCCAACGTCCAGCGTCATTAAATGCACTCACTTTATAGACAACCCGGTGAAACATAGACAACGTTCATACCACCGAGTCCAGCCATCTGACCCAAGGTCTCCAATCACCGACTCTGAGGGTCACGAGGACCCCAGCCCGGAAGACGAACCCGATCTACAGTGGTCAACTCCTCAGTAAACGATTTCATTTCCATACGCCAGATCATCCGTCCACCACACGCCTTACCCTAGTCGGCTGCAGCGTCGACGAATAGTGCTAGGTATGGCAGACGACCAGCTGGCGTCCTTAGTACATGACCTAACCACCTAAGTTTGTGCTGTCATAAAGTAACACCGCGCCCACGGTCGCCTTGTATACACATTTTTTAAGCCCCCGAGAAATACACCTCTGTCGCCAGAGACGTTTCAAATTAGTGAACACCCCCCTCGCCTTAGAAATATTCGCTCTTTCCATTCCCTGCATCGCCACCGCCGTTAAGGCAGCTTCCCTGGCACACAAACCGGTCAACAACCTTTATAACTTCGTTATTTAAGATTGAACCTACGCAATCATAGCTATCTTGCAGAAGCGCTCTGCACTTTTAGGCCGCAAAGAGCTTCTCGAATTAGGGTATAAGTCAACCTACGTGTCAACAGACTTGTCGTAGACCCTGAGCAGTGGCATTCGAAAAGAGTCGAGAATTACCTGTGATCAATAACCGAGAACTTCAATTTTCTAGGCATTACCTTTGTTAACAGGGTGACTTCTAGCACAGAGGCTGCGGAGTTCTACAATCTTGCGTTAAAGATCGGCCTAACGAAACACATGCACCAGTGTACAAGCTATAGGGATGTGCATGACCTATCTGATATGGACTTACTTCTCACCACTGAGTTATACATGGTGGATGCTGTTGAGGTTGATGCTCCTCTGGACGATAGTGACCAAGCAGTCATCCGTTTCGGGCTGATGTGTGACGTTGTGGTTAGTTGGCACCCTTAACTAATTTCCCAAAACTTTCGCCCAGCTGACTTCCAGTTAATCCGGAGGCGTCTGACGGAAACGCTATGGTTCTAGACTAAAACACTTACCACTCCTGAATAATATTACGGGCATATCATTGACGGGTAAAGCAAGGTGATCCTGGAAGCGGTACGTTTCTTTCTTTAGACAGAGTGAAAGTAACTCGCCAATGAAACCCTACAGGAAACGCCCCATTCATGAGAAGAAGGCTTTGTGGAATAGCTTTCTGTTATTCGGTACAGAGGACACACGCAGTGCCTAAAGACTGTTAGAAATTGGCACACGGCAGCGGTAAAAGAAGGTCGTTGCGACTGTCAACTCAGTCTCCTAGAAGCCATCATCGTTAGCAATACCAAACCTTTCCACGGACACTTCGCGTCCGTGACGAAATCTCGATCAGCGGCATCATCACTAATGTGTCCGCCTGGCTTATCAGCTAGTAATAAGTAGATTGCCGAGATACTTCACTCTCAATATTTAACAGTCTGTGGTGACCCAGACAGCGTTGGACAACCAGCACGCCTGTGTTACACCGTTACAGTCGAAATCTCCACCGATTTTTCGGAGTCTAATGTCACGGCCAAGTTCCTCAGGTTGAAGCTTGAAGATATACTAAGGCGTCGACAGCTTATGAATTATTCCGTATAAGGAATGTGCTGACACGCAGGCATCTCAGGTATCCTTCCCAATACTTGAAGGCACAGTGTTAGGTCGCCTATCTATATAAGCGGCGACGGAACTGATGCAGGCAACTGTCGTCCGGTAGCAGTGATTTTATACGCTTTTAAGGTACCGAAAAGCATAATATACGGTAGCACATAAGCGCGACTCCAATCTACTAAAGTCCTAACGAGGCATCCTCATAGATCCCGACACAGATATTTGTGTACTGGACCCCTAGACTATGACTGAGGAATAGCGCAACCAAATTGATGTTCTTTTTGTAGACTTTATTAAGGTGTTCGATGGTGTAAGCCACCGTGTTCTGCCTAATAACCTACAAGTTACAGGTCTCAACAGCCATCTATATAAATGGATCAAACACTACTTATCAGATAGGATGTACTCTGTGCAAGTCAACGGCGAGATGTCTGCTGCCTTTAAGACTCTCACGGGTGTTCTACAAAGAATCATACTGGGCCTTATGTTGTTCCTTTTATTTGTGAACGACTTTCTGGCTGCTAATCTACCCCCTCTACTCATTAATTAAGACATACCCAAAGCGTGACGCACTTTGCTTTCCCTTGAAGACTGTGCTGTCTTACAGCGGAATCTGGTTACGGTGCATCTGTGGTCGGTAAAGAACAGTCTCCCATTCAACGCTACTAAGTCTAAAATCACGCAAATACTGTACGAGACCAGCAAAATCTACCGGTTTGGAGGGCACCTGCTTACAGCTTTTCTCTATCAGAACTTTAGGACTCCACTCCCGGTAAACCTCTGTCCTAGCGTCAACACGCTAACTTTGAAAAAGGGGGCTAATAGCAAGTTGGTATCTCTCAGTAGAGTATTAGGGAAATTTCCAGAGGGAGATTTCGTACGCACCTTCGGTTCTTTAACAAGAACTCTGTTGGAGTTAAGTATACAGGCATGCTCTCCATACCCGAGAAGACAGCCACTGTTGAACCTGTACAACGATATGCAACGAAAAAGGCTACTGGTTTCTGCTCGTTCTCTTATACCGACCGAGAAGATTTTTTGAACTTCTTCCCGTCGGCTTACAGACGACTGAGGAAACATGCTTCTCACCTTTGAAATCGTGATCACAAAGGATCACCCCAGTAGAAACCTCTTCAAGGTGGCGGAGACCACCGACTTAGGGACACAGGGCTAAGCTAAAAACAACGCGTGGTCGCTCACTTTGCAAACAATATAGTTTAACACCCGAGTTTGTTCGACTTCGGACGTTCTTTTGGCAAAAATCGTTGGGCCTGTCACTCTGGAGGTATTCAAAAAGCGTCTTATCGACTGACTCTTACCTAAGTGGCCGCTACGGACGATGTACGCCCGTTAAAACACAGTCCTTGAGGTGTATGTAAGTTTGTCATACCTAATATATGCGCTTGTGTTACGGATCTGATTGTCCTCGTATACATGATTTTCACGTGAATTTGTCCCATTAAGCTCGGTCACTTTGCACTAGCCACCTGTTAACGTTATACTCACCCAAAACAATTTATTACTGTAATTACTGTTGGTACCTGTTTCTATTGATTCCGTTATTGTTGCTCTTTTCTGACAAACCCATTGGAGATGGACGTGGACCTATTTCCACATTGCCCTACAGCACAATAAAGTGGTGTTTTCCGTCAACGGTACCCGAATTCTGATTGCATTATTCAGCACGCGTCCATGTAACACACATCTACGCGACCAAAGAGGACGGGTGGTCACTCAACGTCCGCTCATATCCTGAGGCTACCGGAAGATCGGAACTTACAGAAGAACACAGACCCATATCCGAATAGCTGTAGGCGCAGCACCCTCAAAAGTGATACACTTCCTGCCCCACAGGAAATCACCGGACTAGTAATGGTACATTGTTATTCAACCCCACCAATGTGTATTAATGCACATGACCCTTGAGTAGTTACCCCTACGTAGAACATAAGTCAGTACATTTACTACAAATAATCGGTTATCCTTAAACGATCATTTCCTACACAATATACGGTGTAGGAAGTCAAGGGCACTTTGGCCATTGTCTTGGAAGCAGTCTGCCCATATGCATAGAAGTTTGTACGTCTAACGACCCACGTTTATCAACATATACGTGTAACACAAGAGAAGGACGTCCAAGAATGCATTATATATATAAGAATATAAAAGTGTATGTGGTCAGATAGTGATGCAAATATACGTGTCAATAAGTTCTGATATATTTACCTTTAGATGTATATACATGCACAGTTATCATTATATAAATCGGCGCATTTAGTTCCAGCAGGCTGGCAGGTTCAGGCAAGTTAGCATCCGATTCTGCCGGGGAGAAATTTGCAATGCCCATTCCTAACACCTAAATCCTCTATGCTTGACGTTCAGCATCTCTTGTTTAAGATCAACCTTTACATTGCAATGGGACCAGACAGGATCTATCCTCGGATCTTGAAAGGAGCGGCCCTCGGTTTGGCGGCGCTCCTCCATAATCTGTTTAAACAGACAC
>LUCH01004615.1:9811-48887 GCA_013368495.1 Paragonimus heterotremus | reverse complement strand
AACGATGCCCGTTTTCCTAACGGAGGTCTGACGTCTTGGTGACAATCACAGAGGTATCGGTCTAGTTTCCACTTCGTTGAAGTTACTCAATGGTTTAATATCGCATCGGCTTACCAAACCTTAGCGCATCTTGATACGTGAAACATTTGTCGAAGGTACTTAACCACATTTTATCCTGTGATAAACCTTAGAGCGTCGCACTCTTGCAGACAATCGACGGTTGCGTCTTTTAGACCTGAAGGTTGCTTTCTAGTCAATCAACGATAACGTGCCCTTGAATCGTCGTCTTCATAATGGATTCCCAGAAAAGTACGTTAATCTGTTGATACCATGTATACTGCTTCTTCGAACAGGATGAAAGTTGGTAAACAACTGTCCGGCGTTCATTACTATCAGTGGTGTTCACCGACGGTTCCTGATTCCTCTCTTTCTGTTCAGTTTTTATAAAGGACGACATTCTAGACGATACCCTTGATATTGGTGTTGGATTTATTGCTGATACGGGATTGACCGACGTGGAATATTAGAACAGTGTTGTTTTGCTTTGTCCCTGTGTCAAAATTACGCAGACCGGGCTGACCAAGGCAAATGACCGCATTAGTCTATGGGGTTTTCGCATCACGCCGTCGAACTACCATCTGGCCTGTTATGTTACATTGGCGTGTTAGTGGGGCTTGTGCACTAAGTCGATCCGGAGGGTTATGGTGAAAAGTATTACTATATCAGGCAGGTTGGACGAAAATCAATTAAACTTACGGGGTTGTACATCACATTGCTGACCTATTATTAACGCTTAGTCAGTGAGGCATGATTACGTGGGCGTATAGCAGAGCTACCTTCACTGTTTAGACATTGTTGTCTTAAGAATAAAGAAGGAAGTTAGGAAACTTACTTCAAATCAAGAGAGCACTTCATTCACCCAAATGCTGACCGTGACCGCTGGCATATAATCTAATATGGTCGAGACACTTTCGGCTTAGTTCAAAAGCCCGTAAGACTTTCGTATACATACACTGCACTTCGGAGTGATGAGAATGAAACCTCAGTGTCTTATTCTCCGCATCCTTGGTTTATGCGACTATTTTTATCTACCAAGTGAGATTCTTGAGTTGTTGGCTCTAGGTAGGACCCTTCAAGTCCATTCCATTCCGCTACATTAACAATCGGGAAGTATTAGACGTCACCGCTACTTTGACGAGCCAGTTAACTCATTTCACTTTCTTCCTCCTCTGACTATTTCTCGCTTCAAACCAGAACCGCTGGAAAAAACTGATATCTTCACTGTTCGCACTTCCCGACAATTAGGTCAGCAAGCCGCTCTGACAACCGTTGCCTCAGTTCTGGTAATGTATGTGTGGCGTGTTTACGAAACATGCCTTTACGATCCTGAATGGTCATTCACCTAAATTCACCTTTTGATAATGCTATGGCTCAACACTTCTTTCTTAGGGCCTCTGGTTACAACGAAGTGGAGCCTAACGGTTAAGCTGGAGTGGCGTTGTATGGAGCTTTAAAGCACAACAGCACTTGTTCGACTCGATCCCATTGGGTAGTCGCATGTCTGCCGTCACAGCTGGCCGACACAGATCGGAAAGGTCTTTGTTTACTTATACCTACATATGCTTAAGGTAGACAAAAGTTCAGCTATTGCCATGACCGCTTCTATAATACACTCTGGTCTTCATAGACAGACTGAGTACTAGCACATAAATGTGCTTCCTAGTTATGTGAATGCACAACTTGGTCATCTTACTCCAGAATGGAAGCGACCAGGTGGCATATTCACTGTCAAGGCGCGACACACTGGCGGTGACTGTTGACTATTACAAGAATACGCGTCTCACATACTTCATATGTCGAGTTACACATTTCAATACAAATAGCGGCAATCTATTGTGTGGGATCCACCTTGTATCGTTTAGCCATGAACGCAAGTTCATCGCCGCCGGCTATCAGCAACGTTACCTTATTGACGACTACTGCCCATTTTGTAATAACCAACCTGACTCAACTCATATCGTTGCTCGTTTCAGGTTTGTTTATCGTTTGCTCAGAAATCATCTGTTCGCAGATATAGTGCTCAAATGGAACTTGAACTACGAGGGTAGACAAAACGTCCGCCAAACGGCAGACAGTTAAACTGCCTGGGTCACAACAGTAGGTGGTTCTGAACGAACACTGGGCATTGTGCGCATCTCCTACGAGGTGATATGTTCCGAAGAAAAACCGCAGATACAGCTGAAGTACATTTTTTGTGATTCAGCAGAACTTTCGAACAAACACTCATTGATTCCTTTTGATTCAGAATGTGACATAGGCTGGCGTGGGCTGAAACGCAGACTTAGGAAAAATGTGCTTATTAACCATGAAGCTGGCTTGTCCTAACGAGCCAAAGTAATAAAAAAGCACTTTTATCATTGAGTAGCCGAAAGTCGTTTTTGTTTATTCGTGGTTGTACCGGCCCACAGTAAGGTGGTACTGAAACTGTGAAAAGGTGATGCACACATGCGCAGCCTATCGCGGTCACATGACGGATAGGTTGGGCAATTTTGGGAACAACCCAACTGGCTAGAATCGCAACGGTGTAAACGTTACGATTCATTGCTGAAAATGTGTGATTCTGTTTTGCCCTGTAGTTGGGAAACGTAGTTTGTCGCGTCGAAGATTTCAGTTGACCAGCTGTGTCCGATCGTCATTACCGCCGATCAGATCACATCAGTTGGGTTGTTCTCGTGGGCAGTGCAATCGTTCGCCAGCACGCCTCTCGGAAGATTCGTAATGCTCGATCAGCCGATGAAACATAACTCCACAGACTTCTGTATTGTAGCCACATACTGCGTGTGCCACATGAACGTTTACTGCACAACATATCCATCCACATCACTGTTGAGGTGAGCGGCGGCCCGAGCCACAGTACCTTTTGGTCAGGCTTATGGCTGTTATGATGATGATGATGATGATGAAAACCGAGGGACGTCGCAAAACGGTGTGATGATGAAATATGATGATTCCGGCTATTTTATTAATTAATGTCATCTGCCTGTTTGAAGACCTCACATTCACCGAAGTCGCTGGTTGAAAAAGTAGCAACATTTCGCAGCCACTGTGGTTCGAGCCACAGTACCATCTGGCAATGGTTGTTATCATTGGGGTGGGGTCATCAGTATCCGTTATGCACACACTAGGTCAAAAGTCCCCCCGTTTCAAGCGTCGCATGCCAAACAGGAAACCGATAATGGGTTTAAATGGTGACTCAGGCTGGAATGGTCAACTTATTATGTACACAGAATGACTCACTTTGCACGCGTACGTGCTGCGACGTCTCAATAAGCAATGTCCTGGGAGGTCACAGTGTTTTTACATTTCTATGCCATTTTGAGTTTACGTATTGATGATTGTCGCAAGACGCAAACAATTTTGTCAAGCCATTGTCTTGTGGCATACAGGAAAGTGTTGACATTGGAATAAGAATTATTGAAAAAATCCGTATCTTTCTAGATAACACGTTTTGCAAAGTTTGTCAGTTTGCCCCTGGAAGTGATATTTCTTGAATGACTACTAACGTAGAAGGCAGACGCATTTGGAGAACAACGAAATGGTAACTGTGCGCTCAGAAAACCTTTGTGAACTCAGTAGCTTTTAACGTCTTATGCACGTTGCAATGACACCTGACGACCATGGGAATTCGCTCCAGGTATCCCATCGGACGCAGAGGCACGGAGGCAAGATGAGGCGGTAGTATGTGGAATTAGATAATTTGGCAGACGAATCAAAGTTACTTTTGCCTCATCGTGCCAGATGGCTGCGTGTGCCGACAAGTGACCGGATATATGCGGCGCATTTTATCAACGTCCAGCGCGCATTACGGCCGTGATCCAGTAGTCTAATCTGGTATGAAATCTGTCTTTTTGTGCATGTATAGTGGATCGAGCATACTACGTTGGATGAACTTTCGGCGACCTTTCATTAATATCCTCTGTACGTTTTCCCTGTTTGGTCCATGAGTTTTGAATGTGACTTTTCCTACGTCTATTCAGATGTTTGTTTTTTTACGTTAACTGACATACTTGTTATAACAAATGTAGAAATAGTTGAATTATGTAATATAGGGTGGGAAAAGATGCCGAAAGCAATATTAGCTCAAGGTATGCAGACATTTGCAACACTAATACCATTAGCTTCTATTGTTCACCTTGCCAAACGTCGTCCTATTTCAAATATTTCCCTTAATACTGTGGCTAAGAAGCCGGGACTACATAACTGAAACAAGCTTCGATATCAGAGCCTTCATCCTGAACCTACTTCATATACTGACCACCAGGCTGCCACTTTCAGCCTAACCTGTTACTCGCAACCAAGACGGTGTGGTAAATAGTGGATTAATATTCGTAAGACGCATCCAAGCCACTGAAGCCTGTGTTTTTTGGGCTGAACGGTCAACTTAGTCTACATATCGGAGAACGTCGTCATTACTGACGCGATGTTCTCACTACTTGTCGCTAATGCTTCGGAGAAATCAATGATCGGAAACGGACATGAGAATTTCCCGTTCTAGGATTTACAGCTATGCCATAAGACTGCTGGTGCGGCTGCGTTGTACACGGCCTTCCACAGAGAAGTTGAGGTCATGCTGGCGCCACTAGTACAATCAAGTAAATGCCATCCCAGCTTCAGGTTGACGATATGTGATCTCGAGTTATTCCGTCGGTGCTGACTCGACTACAAGAACTTCTCGATTTCCTTAACGTCTTACCACCAGGTGTGAGGACATGCCCAGTCTTATCAACCCTTCAATACTTTATGATTGACTGACACAGATTACTTCAAATGGACGAATGAAGTCTGATCTGTTTCATGAGATGTGACAAACTAGAAAAGTGTCGTCTGAATACCAAGGGGGCATTTCGACACTGTCACATCCACATCTCTCAGAGCACACTTTAGGAACTCGTCTACTACAAAGTTGAATAAGAGAGACAACGGTGAGCAACTTCATGACACCCTATTTGAGCCGAAAAAGATCAGCGATAACCTGTCATTAGCCCACGTTATCAAACGTTCCACAGCTACAAGCGCATAACAATGTGAAAGTAAAAAGTGATATGACCAATGTGGTCAAGGAATGTGTCACTATGCAGTGAACCACAGGGACAGAAACGATGAATGAATGAAGCTTGAACTACTAAGAATGATCGTTCGTTTATGCCGATGCTGATTTTAATGATTGTACTGATGTTAGCTTATTAGCGATTTTGTATTCCGTCTCTTGCTGTTACCATGGTTGTTTTTATCCGATGTGTCAGTGTTCAGTTTCTCTCATGGCGTACTCCACCATACTGAAGTAATCTGTTCCACTATCCCGGTTCGTAAATGATTTTTACTTAGTGACCCCAATCTTATTTTCGGACACACACCAGAGACTCGCTCTCTCCGCTGTTCACAACTGAGACCTTAGCCAAAATGATGATGTGCTAACCGCAAAAGTGACATATTAGCCTGATCGACATAAAGCTCTAATTGACCGGCAGATACTACTTAAGATTGCCATCTTCAATCTTCGGACATTTATGCACATAGGTCAGCGAACAGTCTTCGGACTTACGTTCAAGATTTTCACCATCGGTGTGTGCTGTCTTGCTGTTGCTCGATTTCAAGATTCTAGCGCACTGCTACAACTTCGGTCTTTGTCGGCCGCTTCAGTAAGCGGTTGTTTGGAGACCTTGCGGCTGAGGCCTCTGATTAATTGTTGTCGGAATTACCTTTACACTGAGCAGGTGCTGATTGATTGAATACTCGTCAGCAGTCGTCTTTGCATTGTCGGACTGGAATGTACAGTTAGAAACTTCCGTTACAAATGCCTTCTGCCTGTTGTTGTGGCACATGTTCCCACAGACTATAAGTTAGTCACGATCAAATGAAAATTTTATCACCAGCTCACTACCCTTCTGCACACCGCGCGGCACACGGACATTTCAGTACTGGTAACGTAAACACTCAAGTGGGCCAGCTTGGTGCTAACGAACGCGATTTCTGTGACCAGCGCTCTCACGGTATTCGTGGAAGAAGCAGTTTATGAAAACCTCATACGTATAGCCATCTGTTTCTGATGAGTACTACTATTCGGCGTTCTGGCCGTCAGCCATCATTGCGTCACCAACCAGTCAAGTTAATGTGTCGATTTTCCGTCGGTACCCTGTGACTACACAGCTCAATTGTTTATGTACTAAAGTATGTTATTCAAGTTTTACATCTTTTGCCAACATAAATGAGGTTATTCAACAGCCCTTATAAGCAGGTTATTGTGAGGTCTTTGACGTTAATCGTCAGTTATTTATAAATTGTTCCGTTTTCCCTCACGACTTAGGTTGCTTCATTGCATCCTCTTGTAGTATCATTTTCTTGTGAACCACTTTGACTCAAATCGTATATCATTTACACTGATTCTTACGTTTTTGTTGTTGTTTCGTATTCTCTGCAGAATTATATCGTACACTGGGTCTAGGAGCAGGTGGTTACGGAATCGGATATGGTATTGAGTACCTTTATGCACGCCGTAAACACGTCCATTTGCACGCAATAGAACATTACAAGTCCATGTTTCCTGATCGAGTTCCTCAGAAAAGTAAGTCCATAAAGATTCATGGTTAAAAACGTTATGCCTCTTTTTCGGCAAGCAGTAGTTGAATTTATGGTTTTGTCATCGGACCTTATTTTAGACAGCTTGAGATTTTTCTCAACATGTACGTCATCAGTTGCCTGGGTTTTACGCGTACACAAGGTGTTTCCTTTTAATCTTTTGCTCTCATACCCTTCAAAACCATCTTAATTGGTTGTTATCCTATAGATACAATGAAAACTGAGGTGTTTACTAATTATAGTACGTGTGTGGCGGTTAGAACACGCAACGGAGTTGGAAGTAGCTGTCGCATCCTGGTCATCGACGCCAAACGTCTCGATGTTAGTGGAACAATCTACGAAGTAAACAGTTTACCAGTGTGCAACATACAACGATGACTAGACTGATGAACGGAGCACTCCAATTCACAATACAACTGGTCCTATGTGTCCGTAGATTCCTTCTGTAAGAGTGAAGTTCTTGAAAGTAATGCCATAAGACTGCTTAGACGATCTTCGTTGAACTTCTTTTGAGAGTAATGGATTCGCGCTTGTTGGCGAATACTCGGGGGGAATTGATAGAAACCCTTATCTTTTAGAGGTGACCTCACAAAGTGTGATCTATCCACCGAGGAACCTGACCGATACCCGTTGCGCCCAAGATTTTGGTATCCGCTCCGCTCCACATGTATGTCACACAGTTGGCTTCGTAAGCATGCTGGTGGTAAATATACAATCGGATCGTTTTGTTGTTGTAAGGTTGCTGTCCTTTCTGTAACAAAGCTTAGGACAATGAGCTTTGTTCTTAAACAGTGCACTACGATTGCCCAACTATATACTATTCAATATGGTCGAAAAGATGTACTGTTCTGAAGCTCTTCATAGCTTTGGCCACATAAAGTGCATAGCAGTGTTAAAAATCTGACGTCCCGGGTTACACTAACCTGTTGCCACCGAGAGAGGTGAATCCCAATTATTGGCTTTTCGTAGGCTTCCTCCTTCACGGGCGACAGAAGTGGTAGCCATCCAGACTAACATTGCTAAAACAACTAGTTCTATGTCATCCCCCACTTTTATGGTACTTTTCCGTCCTCAGTCCACTGGAGAGCACTACAAGCAGTCGAGTCCAAACAGCGTAGACTGAATAGTCCAATTTTGACGTTTTTGGAATAGTAGGCATTCTTTGGGAGACGTTTCCAAGTTATGTTCCGTGTAATCGGACGTATTAGGTCATCCTGAAAATGTTCACACTCTTCGTGGTGATTGTTCTTGGAACTCTGTATTTTGTTATTTACAAGTAGCCAAATGTACTATGCATATATAATGATGGTTAACAATGATAATGAACTGATTCCAGTGCGATTTTTGTTGTCAGAAGGAAGTTCAACAATCCTGGGATTGAAAGCTTTGAGACAATTCAACTGTAATCCGCTTGAGATAGTTTCACATACTTGGGTAGTACTATCTCGTCAGCCTGTAATATTGCTGATGAGGTATCAGCGAGAATAGCAAAGACACGCATTGCCTTTGCCAAGCTGCGTCATCTCTGGCGTCGGGAAGATGTTAGGTTGTCGCTGAGAACAAGAGTATATAATGTTTGTGTACGTTCTGTTTTGTTTTATGGTTCGGAAACATGGCCTGTTTGCAAGGAAGATATCAACAGGCTTGCTGTGATTGACCATCGTTGTCTCCGCCAATTGGCCCATATTAAGTGGACTGATCACGTGAGCAAAGTGGCCGTTCGCCTGCGCGTATTCCGGAATGCGCGATCAATCGGTCAATTAATCACGGTACACAGCTTACGATGGTTGGGTCATCTGATCGTTTGCCGTACCGGGCATTATATGCTGAGGCCACCAACAATTGGGTAAAACCGCGTGGTGGTCAGGCGACAACGTGGTCACGAAATATGAAGACCTTGACTGCTCCATTGAGCAAAGTGGGTAGGTGTCGCCCGCCTGGATGCGGTCCTCGTGGTCACTGAAACCACGGGTTAGAGACGCTATCCGAGATGGCCAGGAGTTGGTAATCGATTATAAAGAAGCAACATCCAGTACTATTCCAGAACCGATAGGAGTTATCAATACAACCTGATGGTGTGCTGTGTCGGAGAGATCAGTTGTTCATTCCACTACCGCTACGAAAGGCGATATTAGACAATTTACACGAAGGTCACTTGGGCGTGGAAGAAATGAAATCGTTGGCTCGACAGATATGTTAGTGGCTGGAGATAAACCCGGATAGTAAAAGCATTGCATTTCGGTGTATTCCTGCTAACGTAACTTTCGACTACCCCCACCTCCTGAACCTTGAATGTAGGCTCGGGCATGAGGCTGGGAGGACAGCTGGAGTTAGCAGGAATACACCGAAAAAAGAACACTTCAGTAATAGTTTGCAAAGTTCAAATTGGGAAGTGCAAATCTCGAGGATGCTCTTCTTAGTATACAACCCTCAGCTCCTTTAGGTGATCACTTGAAAAAGTGATGGTAGATGATAGAAAGCCGCGTACGTTTAGACGAGGATAGTTTTGGAGGTGTGCGCTTCATTACTATTGCGAAACAAGAGGAAATTTCTCTGTCGCGATGTACGACTTGTGATAAAAATTGACCTATTATCATAAGGGATTTGTATAGGTAACTGACATAAATGAACCTTTTCAAAAGATACCCAAACATGGCTTTCATCTAAAGTAGAGCGTGATTACTGCTTGATGGTCTTATACTGGAATAATCCACAACAGCTGTGATCGGATGCAACAATTACAGCGGAATCGTACTGTAGTGAATTGGAGACGGTTCACAAACAGCTGCTGACTCAACAGTCAGTAGGATAGGCTCATTACATCTTGAACAACACTGGACTGCACGTTGTAAAAGCAATTCTTCAAAAAATTGTTTCGCCAGCTGTCTCATCAACAGATGATAATGTTTTTCGTTCTCCAGACTCTTTTCTTAGGAGCAAGGTTACTCTGAAACGTTTGTGGCATCTAAAGATGGGAATTTCGTATGAAAGTGGCATAAATGCATTTGTACCATGTTGACAAAGAGGCGTTAAGCATAATGCTATGCATTTTGTATAACAATCTTGAATTTTGGTTGTATTTTAAAATTGACTTCTCAGAAGTGCGAAATTCCAGAATGACACAACCATGAGAAACACCGCGTCCATCGGGCGCTGCTTACATGAGAACCATGGAAAAGGTTTTAGAAGCACCCGCGTTCAACTGATTGAACCGTAAAACACTACATTCGATCTTCAAATGTAACGTGATTATTTACTCTCTTAGTGACGAGTGACGAAGTTTGAGGGTGTAACCTTGACGATTTCAAGGCTATGCCTCAGTGAATTGATGAAATTGTAGGTTTTCTTGATCAACTGGCAACCGCTGACCTGATGATACTGTGACTCAAACCGTTGTCCATCGCAACGGCCAATAAAACGTTCTCAAAGGTGAACTCGAGATGATGGGATTGGGTAGATCAGCGTAAGTACACAGTACACTGCGACACGGTGTCATTGATTCCAACTACCAACCTGGTGGCAGGCCACTACTTAGTTTCCCTAATGGATCATTCGGAGTTCTAGTGATAGTCTTTGTTCATCTTCATACGACAGACAATCACACACCGTATGAGGACACCATTCTAAACCGTCGGATGTCTAAGTTTTCCTGTACGTACGCTGTGACAAGTAGCTTCATTACTTACGCTACCATCCTATTTAAATCTTCACCACTTGATCAGCAGTCATATCGCCACAGGCAGCGGTCTACTGTTATGCGGTTTACGTTGCATGCGTGTACATATGTCGAACTCGACACTGCCTGGTCATGCTCAGCAATATGGTACTAAGACAAACCAACTTTAAATCAGCCACCACAAGGACAAAACTACCGTGGTCTCCAGTTAATTTCCAAATATCTTTTAGACAGATGAACCAGCGAAATTATCTTCTTAGAGATCTGCGCACAATAACGGACCATCTTCTAGTAACGTATCGCTCCTGATGCTGGAGCGTTCCTAGGTAATGTTCCAAAGCAGTTTGCACAACCGGGCAGTGTTGTGCGGGGACGATGGTGAGGATAAGAGCGGTCACTGGAAGTCAGTACGGTGTGGCTTGATTTCCCCTGATATGGGCAGCTGATCGATCTAATGACCAAACGCAATTGACCCTGTCATCAGTACCGTTCGTTAAATTATGATTATCTGTGACTCCTTAGTCGTGTGTGCATTTGTTTCTTCCGACAAACTAGTAATATATCCAGTTGACGTTTTTTCAGAGTTCAGATTGCCGGGCCCTTTCGCCTATCTGTCTAGTTGTTGGATCTACATATCCATACTGACTGAACCTTGTACTCACCTTACCGTCGGCGAAATTTATTATGCCGCTAAGACCTTTGAATTGTGTTGGTCCCGGAATGATAAATCCCAGCAGAATTCCTGTGTTTATATACTCAAAAAATATGTGCACATATATACATCTAATAATATTTCGTTTAGGTAGAGGTCAACAGAAGATATAGGGATTACATTTACGTATTTCTTAGGTAATCCACTAGAAGTGAACAATAAGGCATCAGCCATAACTCTACTTTGGCTTTTTAATGTCTCTGCTCGTTTGGCTCACAATGTTTGCATTTTCAAGTTCACGGTAAGGTTCCGAAGTAAGCTCTAAGTTTTATGAATTGGCCTTCGGTCAGTAAATTAATGCATGCGTCACGATTTCTTACATATGCTTTTGCGATCATACGACAGTTCGATGATATATATTATGCTCCGGCAAGATTTTCGTGGGAAATCGATTCCACTTATCTGTAGATGTTTGTAATAACTTAAAGCTAGTACAACTCTGGCCTAGTTCGGCGAAAGCTGTGAAATTCCGTTAAAATCGTAGAATCAGTGAACATTTTTTATCTGTTTTAGATATCCAAACCTTTAACGATGTGATCGATACATGGACTCCGAAGCGTTGACCCGGATCTTTTCTACCTGTAATTTTTCTCCATGTAAACTAGTCTTGTGATAGTATACCACTGCCAGCACAGTTGCTATTTTTGGCGGACAGGGGGTTAATATTTTGAAATCACTATTACATTACTGAAATATTTACAAGTAGTGTGTGTGCGCCATCTGTAAAATGTTACGCGATATTCAAGATACTCACTGAAAATTTGGTGACGCGTATATTTGAATTGAACAAAATTTAAATCAATTGTAACTATTAAAAAGAAGTAACGACACCTAAAAATTGATCAGTTAAGATGTTCAGAGATCCAACTACTAAGGAAAAGAAATTTACAGGTTAGAGGTGGTGACAAGTGATTTGTCTGAACGAAACGTTCCTCTGTGGTATGTACATATAGTTCCGTAAACGCTGTCATGTCCATCTGACTTAGAAGTAAACAGCGGAAACAAAGAAAAAAATGATGTTAACAGATCCTGCGGTGCAGATGGTGCGCTCAGGTCGGAATAGTTCGTAGAAAGAAAGGTCATCGGTAACACACCCAGGAGATGAAGTTTTAGAACAAAATAAAGTTCCACGAAGTCAAGTGGTGGAGACAAATCCAGTAAAAAGCCTGCTTCGGATCCTGTTTGTTCAGAAGCATCAACTGGATAACTGAGGCCTTGCTGGCGAGTAATTTTAGATATGCGACAAAATAATTCCAGCCTAAAGAGTAATAGGGAGGGGGGTGGAATGCTGGACGCGTTGAAATGCTTTATCGTGCAAACGTCATCAGTACCTGATAGTCCGTAGGATGAAATGCTTTGTTCCGTTAAGGGTTGCGTATAAGCACACTGCGTAACAACTCGTGTGCAATTGATTGTTCACACATCTAGCGAAGGTGAAGAGACAATTGGAACATGGGCGTCGTTGGATCCGTTAGGCACATATGTCGGTGGCGTGATATGGCACGCAGACAGTAGGGCGGAAGATGCGAACGAAAATGGCTCCGAAAGATGGTCTGAGAAACGGGAAAGTATGTGGCTTAATGAAGGACGTTTTGTGTGATCCACCATACAACAATCCAAGGCTACTTGCAGAAACCATCGCGGACAGGAAGGTGGTACTGGGAGTTTTTGATGATCCAGCCCGAACTCCTAGAGGTGAAAGTAAAACAAACATCCACAGAATCTTTCGTTTGGAATTGTCTGCCGAGAAATGCGAAATTTAGGGAGATAAGTCACATTGAAGAGAAAAATCGTGCGGATGTTTGGTTTAGCTGCAGTTCCGCATCCGAATGGGGGTATTTTTCCACTCAAAAGTTTGTGCAAAAATCAACGCCTGCACGATTATTTTAATGTTGTCCTAGATCTACTAGATTGCGTGATCGCATGTCTTCTGAGACTGTCGTTTCGTGTGTTAAGCTTCCAACATTCCTATATCAAGGTGCATGATGGCACGTGATATACGAAATCACACGTGAGCACTAGAAAGAAACAATCTGGGATCGGATCTGTAACCCTATGGTAGGCGGTCAATGCCACTGTGGTTAGTTGGCCAATAATGTGGAACTATCACCATTCGAGTTGAACCGGCCAGGCCACCAAATGTAAAATATTTGCAATAGCTGAGCGTACGAGACCTCGTTCTAGTCAGTACCAGAAATCAACTCGAACACCGTAGGTGACTGGGGTTGTTATGCACCCTGAAATCCGCATCGGAGGACGCTAATGACCTTTGCAAGAAATGGTATCCATGAGGCTGCAGAACCACGGAGCGTCAAAAGTAAACAGATCTTCTCGGATTCTCCCCTATTCAGCCTTTAACCGTCCATTGCGTTATTATCGACCAAAGCCTATGAATATGACTCAGCAGTGCATGTATGTGGATGGTAAATCTAATACAACGACTACAAAAACTTAAACCAAATTATAGAGTTGGTGGGTGTAGTGACTTCGATTACACCCTATTCATGTAGGTGTGTCCAACCACAAGCTGGTTGGGTTATGTAGAACCAAGTGTTAGTGTCACGTTCTGCATCCCAAACGCATGTCACACTTTGTTATTCCGAGTCGCACGGAGGTATATGGTGAGATAAGCGACGAGTTGGCATCCGCTAAACGACAACCATGAAAGTGTGCGTAGTAAGACTAATGTACTTGTCAGCATGCTAAGATCGCCTGTTCTGAAATCACTAACGAGCCGTCTATGAGATGCTACCACCACATTTATAACACTACAAACACGGGAAATCGAACACAAAAGCCTTAAAACATACCTCAGAAACTCGTAGAGCTCCATCTGTGTTGTTTTGGACAATCGGACGAAACGCCGCTTGCATGCGCCCACGATTAGTAAGTTGCAATTTACTAGGGAAAGGTATTCCTTCTAGCTGGTAAACTACCGGACGACAAATGTAATGCGTACATGTTTGAGACATTGCGAAGGTGCACACTCGAACGAACACACACAATTCAGAACGTTCTGTACAATCGATATACTAAGTGTCCAGTAATCAACCGGGATGGAGCCGGCAGGTGTTGCCGCCACAGTGAAATCACTACTGTCTGTTTGCGCGCGCGCGCGCCTAAATAAACGCGCCTGGGTGAGTTTGCACTTTCGTGGCCAGCATGTGGGTATAAACTAGGCCATAAAGTCAAACTAAAGCCTACGGAATGATCAATGCGCACAGCACAAATCAGCGGGTTTCAAGTGCAGGACAATTGGCATCAGAACCAGGAATTGTTGGGTAGATGGTTCAGTACAGCCGAGAGAAAACAGATGGTTAGGTAGTGTATAGCGAAATCCATGCCAATCCATACAGAAGCAGTTTTTACACCATAGGGTGTTTGTCGCCAATATTACATACTGCGCCACGTGGGTCGCACACTGACAGGAGCAACCGCGGGAGCCAAATGGACAATCGTGTGGTAATTGGTCAGCGTCATTACCGCTAAACTACCGCGAGTAAAGACGGAGTGACAGTAGGGTTCGCTTGGTTTCAATACGGTAGAGTGTTATGCAATTGAGAGAGTGCGTTTGCAGTCCGCCGTCCACAATATTTGACAGGTAGACAGCAATTTACCCTACTCACGGTATGGTAGCAGCAAAATAGAATAAGTCTGCGACTCAGATTGTTCCTAGTTAGGCGACCAGTCGATATCGGTCACACCCGTGTACCAACACATCATGCGCCGACAAGACGCTGAAAACTTAGGTCATTTAGAGATCTCGAAATCCAGTGTCTACTAGCCCTGAATACGCTATGAGCCCATCGACCCATGTTAGGATTTGATTTGCCCGTAATATCAAAATTGTCACAAACAAAATAATCTGTGGCGCTCACAAGATGCTGACATGGACCTCCTATCATAGAAAATTGACCTTGACTACGCTGACGATAAGGTTTTGTCGTTTGATAATTTTCAAGCTGCTACTTATCGCCCTGTCAAATAATTCGGAGTGCGCCTTGCAGCCTCAAAATGCAGATTGTTTTTGTGAGATTGCCGTGATTACTTAGACTTTGAAAAACGCCAACAGTACAGTGTAAGATGTCTTGTGCACGGACATTTCGTTCGCATCTCAGCGAAATTAGTGTAATCAATATATAGCAAGCAGGCATGGCAACAATGGTGAAGAGTGTGGGCGTGTTAAGCGAGGTCAGAACGATCGAGACTCAATAACAGAGCATTCAAATGATGCAACATGAAGCTGATAAGGACAGCTATGTTAAAAGGTCAAATGGTCGTGGGCCGTTAAATGAGGTGTGGAGGGAATGTTAATAAGTACTTTTAAACTTGACTGGAAACAGAACTGTTAGACGGGTGCATGGTAAAAAGTAGGATGAAAACGTTCAGAACAATGGAAAGTTTTTGGAAATGGAATAAATGCATAACCATTCGTTTCTGGACACAGCACCGGGTTTATTTGACGAATGGTAACAGCCTCCGAATATCGTAGACTGCTTCGTTCTAGAGCGATATATGATATGAAATGCAATATTTCCACAGATCCGATGGCCCGTCTCGTGTAAGTGTTTCGTGATTGCATTTCGGGCGATGCCAGTTCCGGTGGTACATAGCCATTTTGGAATGGAACGAGACGGGCCGTTTGACCATTTCACATCCTACTTTGATTCGAATTCCCGATTTTCTCGTACCTTCCGACAATAACGGTTTTCCAGAACAAAAGCAACCGGTAAACATGGAGGCTTTTACTGTAAACGCCTTGACTCAAACCATGCCGTTGTTTCCACACGCTTGACTTAGTTTCACTTGTAGCCAGAATGTTTTCTTGCAGGGTAAGAAAATCCATGTTGAATGTTTGAGCTTGGACATAGTTGTTAGTTAGATCCACTTTTTTCCTTTCATTATTTAAGGTTAGAGCCTACTCTTCAGCATGATCTATATGACAGTGCGAACCACTGATGATCCAGGAATCGTAGACCGAAACTCCATGACTACAACAGTTTCTTTTTCACAAATAATGTGTATAAGCGATGCCTGGAAGTTCTCAAATAGGTCACAGTTCACCTTAGAGCGCTATAACTTTGTCTGGATCGAGATGTTTATGCAATTACAACAGTTCAATTCAGTACTTACGCAGGCGTACACAAAGTTAAATCTTTATTTACGTGTGCGAAAAACCTGATGAACATGACCATGAACTTATTTCGAGATAGAAGCGGATTGTGAATCTTTCGTAACATTGTCGCACTCATCTGAAACGCATTCTAGCCAGATTAGGTGCGAGATCCGGCGGGATGTTAGCACTAACAACTTTTCGTCCAGCTAGTGTCCATAGAAGTATGGCGGGCAGACTGAGCTAACCTTAAGTGACGCCTAATACAACCTTACAACAACTGGCCCTTGAACTCTTGTCCAACTTCTCATACAACGGTTGAGTTTTAACAACAGCGGAACTCGAGTCCGGTGGCTCTTTTCAACAGGCACTGCCTAAGAAAACTATCTGATTGCGAAAGCTACTACCATATATGAGTGGCGTTCAATACATATCAGCTAACTCCCATACTACATATCAGTAACACATGATCGCTAACAATATGGCCACTGTACAGGTAGCCCTAAACGAAGGCAAAATTCTCCCAATGAATTTCCTGTCTCGTTAACCTACTGTTCAAACTCTAATCGATTAGAACCTGCCTGTCCACACTCTCCTAGTTGTTGACCGCGCACGTCTGCGTGTTCCTTGTTCCGCCCATGACGCATTCGTGCGCGCCATTTTTATCTGTTGTCTACATTGCATGATTTCCACTGGTTCCGTATCTCACGTTCAAGGTCGGGCCTCATTCGCATACATCCTCTTCGCATGACGGTCGTGCTTGCTGGTTCCTTCTGCTTGTAACAGGTTTCGTTGTGATGTTGAAACTTACCCAAGAACTCGGAACGAATTGGTTATGCAGTAATCGTTGTATCAATAACACTGTTATTTCGACGACCAACATTCACTTCGTCACACTGTGGTCGTGAGAATGACACACGTCACTCAACGTTAACTATTTCAGCGAGTACGCCAGCGGTAACAATGAACCTTCCGTGCTAGCCTACAGAAGATGCATTCTATTGAACTCGAGTGTTTTTTGTTGTTTCCTAACAGACGTTTGAAGGTTTTACATGCCATGAATGGCATACTACATCGCCCGACATGGAAAAACATAGTAGAAAATGCAGTAAAGAAACGGACAGGCGAAAGATTGTTTGGAATGCCGGCATCTATTTAATAGTAAGCACATATTCTGAGTTCTTGTGATTATAGATTGCAAAAAGCAGGATCACGCATTCTCCCCGAGTCGACGGTTTGAATCAATCTTAAAGCTTGACACTATTGAGTAACACCAATGTAATCTACCAGAACTGGCGTCCCGGTCTGGTTCAAGTAACTCAGTCGAGATAAGGGATCGTCGGATATGTTCTGACCTACATTCAGCCCGATAAGCTAGAAACGTAGAACAGCTGTTTACCGCACAGTTCTGTTACTATTGATAATTCACTCATTCCAGCCTACAAACGTCAGTTGACAAGATTACTGATCACCATCATCGTAGACAGCAATACGTCAATGGTTCTCATTGATGCTTAACTGTCACACAATCATGAAAAAAGCAAACCCAATACAGAAAGAGAAGAATACAGAAGAGACCTAACTACTAAAACTATCTTCGTCTATATTCTAACATTCAGCATCAAGATGCCTACACCTTGCAAACAAATAACCGATTGATTAGTGGAAGTAAGGCTATTAGTAACGGTGTTCAAAGGAAAATAGTATGCCTGACGAATATTTCAAGATCGCCCAAGGTTTAAACAGACGGATGAGGGTGAGCACGCACTTACGATGCCTGACAAACCGGCTCATCGAAGTGTATTTTTTCTAACGTACAGTCCTTTGATTTTCTTCTATACTGTCATGTTGATTCGCAGAGTAGTAAACGTTCTTTAGCAATTCACGCGTTCAAAAGAAGCGTCTTAACGTCATGTGATGACTACAGAGAAGTTCATGACTAAAAACCACCCACTGGAAACGCTCTCGGACATAGTAGTGCGTCACAGTCAACTGCGAGCCCGTATCCATCAGGTTACTGACTTTTTTCTATCTTCAGAATTTAGTATTCACTTGCCTACTCTTTTCCATACATCCCACTGGTTTATTAATCCACCACTTCGTGTAATACTGCCAGCATCAACGGCAATCCGAGCCATAGTAACCATGGTTACGATTCCAAGCTGGAAACGACGACGAACCACATTTGGTTTGCATTTAACTGTTGACCGCAATTATCACCACCCTCCTTGGTTCATATAATCAATGTCGCCTTTTGACCTACATCACATGTTACATCACCACATTGCACGTGCTTCATTTACATCACTCATCATGACCTCGTCATCTGATTGCCTGTTTCAAGCATGGCCGAATCAAACTGGTCTTTGCTACTACACTCCCATACCATTTAGCGTATGTCTAACGGAATGCGAACGAAACTTCATTGTGCAAGAAATGTTACCGGTTGGCTTTTTTTTTCCAGATTTGTCGACGGACGGCAGTGTACAGCTGAGCCAACAAAAGCGATGAAATAGACATTCATCAGAGAAAGCCGAATTATTTGCTCTATCTGGGGTGTGTAAATTACACACGCTCGACCAGGACGTCCATGTAGGTGGCTATCAGGCTTGCTTTTATTATAGTCTTCCACGGTGCTCCCCTCAAACCGACACCATACGACCGATTTATTCTTTGTTTACGCCACAGCAACGTCTGTTTTCAGTATGAGAAGAATGACACTTAAGTCGCAAACCGCAAACAGGAGAATACTGTATTTTACTCACATAAAATGGAAGACAAAATATCAATCCAGCCAACGAAGAACGCGCTAGTCTTGGAAATATAATTACGAAGAGATCGAATTGAGTATTCTATTACTGAAGCAGTCTACGCTGTGATTGTTTTCGAGTTCCGGTCACCAACAATCCAACCATACAATGAAGTATGTGCCTGCACACTATCAAACGATCGACTGCGATTCAATGACTGTAAACTAACTAAGTGTGCGTTGTGCTAACCGACTCACAAGTGCCATAAAACCATGGGAAATAAGGAGCAGCACTAATTCAGAGATTGTGTGAAGGGAACTGGGATTTGATCTATGAAAACTCTTATATTTGGACTCAAACAGTAAAACAAACACAAAAAACAACCTCGTTGCAAACGAGGGTAGGACGGTGCCTGCAACACGCTCTCCGTGTGGTGTTCATTGTCTCGCCTCATTCACTATTCTTAGTGTAAAACTTAACGGCAACATTCACATCACTGAACCCGATTAGTGTGCAATCACAGGCCCAGTGAATCAAGAAGACCAAAACCAGTAACCGAATGCGGTTTACGGTTTGCAACCTAATGGTAGTTGCCCTTACTCCTGTGCAGTAAGCCACTGTTTACTAGCCAAACACCACGAGTCAATGAGCTATGACGTCGACATGCCCACTGAATGATCAGCACTCTCAACACATTACCTAACTATCCAAATGTGTTCGACCAGTGAACCAGATTGCTTTCTGATCTAACCATTGTTTACCAACAGGTACCACTCGCCGCACGTGATTTAAGAGGAGTGCTGATGGTAAAGCATAAGATTAAATGCTAAAAATGGTACCGCGGGTTGATCGACTTTTGAAACGGCTCGTTAAAGTAACATTGCTGTCAATAACCGACTCTACAGAACCAAAAGCGGTTGATCACAATTTATAAAATGCCATGATTTTGAGTTCGACTTCCAACAAATAAATATCACAATGCTCAAGCAGGTGTTTTGTTTGTGGCGCGTGTGCAAAATGTCATCTTCAACAGATACACACTAAGCGTCCATCATGGTAGACCAGCAGGATGAACGCTAAGCAAAATGCTCGTGAGTAACGGGTTCAGCGTCCCAACCAACAAGATGAAAAAGTCGTCACGGACAGTTTAGAAACAGGCACAAGTAGACCCAATGAGCATCAGAGAACAGCTCATGGGATAACAAACAATCGTATGTATATTCAACAATAACCTACTCCACTCAGAAGAAACGCAACCCAAAGGTGGAGGTTGCGTAACGATGAGCTCGGAACATGACTTACATGTGTGCGTGGGATCCGATTGCCATCGTTGATCAGACGAGTGATCAATTCGCACAGCAGAATGCCATAGGAGAAGACGTCCGCAGCAAATGTGTACGGAGCAACACGATTCAGACATTCGGGTGCAATATAGTACGGATTGCCGACCAAAGAGACTGCGTCCGCGTGTTCTCTGTTTATCGAGAAGTAAAAATTTCGAAAACTCGACAAAACTGTGAAAATTACCACAGCAAAACAGATGGCGATGAAACATTTTAGCGGAAGAACGAAGAAAAGAACAGCTAAGATTTGTACAGATTTACTGTCCGTTTTAAAACCGCGCCGTGAGCTATCGTTAGTGCTGACACAAGTAAACAATAAAAACTGAACGGCAACTAGATTACCTATGCAGACACGTGATTAAGTGTCCCATACACTGTCATATCAAGTAAAGTTTCCGACAGGTCACGCGGATGGTTGGACAGTCTCTTAGTCCGGTAGACAGTACCAACTAAGCGAGGCAGCCCCGTAAGTAAACAACACCGGACTTTCTACAACCGTAACTGGCCAGCTGCAACAATGTGCGGCCCTGCAGATGAGGCATCAGTATGGAAAATACTTGAATCCACTAACTAGAACTACACCTTGATTGTTAGTCGACCAGAGCTCTTAAAAATATGAACAGACTGCATTGCTCACAAACTTGACTCAACGAACACAAGGTGAATGTCAAACACAAAATTGACAATGCGATATAGCACACGTCGAGTTGAGACCCAAAAAAATAGCTTGCTGCAGAGCGTATGGATCTCAAATGCACTAGTTTCTTTTCATTGTCTGGACTTCAAGAAAGTAAATGCACAACGATGAACAAAGAGACGAAGGGATACTTCGGACATTTTCCGGTCAATTATGCGGTGTAAACTCATCCAAAAGGGTCGCCATGTCAATATCCTAATTGGCAAAATAGCAGAGGATTTTAACGGGAGTCAACGGATAACTCAACAGGCCGTTTTGGAGGTTAATACGAACGATAGTGGATCTTTACATTGGTCCAGCCGATCATCTCACGAACATTAGGCCGACTTTAGAAAGTAAGTTAGGATTTCAGCCCTTACATCGTAAGGTGTTTGCCGTCGTGTAACACATTGGAGTCACATTATAACAAAAGGCCGTTTTTGATGCAACGAGAGCTCTACTGCACAGTTCACATGTACCTGACGCCAATCATACGCTCGTGTTCATGAACCGGAGCCACACGTTTAGTTGTATATTTCCGTTTTAAGTAAATCTATCTCAAACAGAAGTACTGGGATGGAAGAACAAGCAATTGTGTATGTCCTTGTTCAGATTGTATGAGTCCTGATACCTAGGATGAGCATTTTAATACTGTATCATTGACCTGATAACAGGCACAATTAAATCGTCACGGTTGAAGAGGTCAAACAGATACGCTGCCTCATTCGTTGGTTTGTGATAGTGGTCTCGGATAGGATTAAGTCTGCGGCGCCCCAATCGGCATTAGCCAAGTCGACCAATCATGTGACCTATCAAGTGCAACTCGCACTACAGTTGAAATGAGTAAAGGTCACAAGTGTAGACTTCGGTCCGCCGTCGACTAGAACCTAGATTCGCCTACACACGGTGTGGTGCTCACGCGTGTTTACCGATGTTCACACGACTGCACATTTACAGGCAAGTTACTTGGCTCACATACGTGAACCAATACTACGTAGCTAACAGAACGACGGAGATAACAAAATGCACGATCCTGCGACTGCGGAATTAACCCCACTTCCTTCTTTTTTAATACCGCTTGGATTTGATATAGGCTTTCATCTCGAACTACCACTGATAATAACTTATTTGAAGTAAAAAATGGCTCGGAGAACAGGTTACTTTCGACTATCTATCATCGGGCTAATTACACATTTGGACAATCATGCCTGTCTAGCAAGCAAAATCAGAGGCAATTTGTCACAATTACGTACAGTGGTTTTAAATAGGATAGCAATTAGACGACCAAATTGATCTCCGGAGTTGTCTAGTGAGTAATGAAGGCCATGATAACCGTTGAGCCTGGACAACCGTCTTAGTGCGTACAGTTGTAGATAGCATAACCGAGTTCAGATAGCTTTCGCGGTAGCCAAAATACAAAATTCGACTCCTTTGGATTGCTAACAAGGCAAGTGGTAAGTGGGTTGGAGAGCCAGTTCTGATGAGACTCGGCGCTCTGAGCCAAAGAAGTGGGGCAGAACTGCACTCGAAATGGATTCATCTCGTTTTTAGCTAGCCATGTGGGGCAGTGATATATTCTCTGGGAAAGGCGCCTGGTTGTACGACCGAAGTAAACTACGCCACAGAAGCATGTGAGAGGGTAAACACAGAACTAGGTTACACATTTACGCAGTCTGTCTTTGAGTTGCACGTGAACGACCGGTTGGATCTGAACGAGGTTTGCGGTTTTACCACACTGTAAATCTTTTCATCTGTGTTACCTATTCTACTGGTCACCAGCACAGCAAACGCCTCGCCTTTGTGATCTAACGTCATGTAAACCAACTTTCCGTACCGCCAGTTCCACGTGTATATTGATGAATTTCACAAGAGAAGCGTTCCCTGCGAACATCTACTGGCAAAAGGTCATTTGTTCCTTTTGTCGTATCATCCTAGTGGCTCTGCATGCACGAGTGGAACGTAACCGAAAAGTGAACGCACTAGCCATTTTAGTCCCCTTCTTGTGAATACCTCTTCAAACCGAACCGTCCACAAGACAAGTCAATACCACATTCAGAAAACATATTGGTCCATATTTATGGGTCTCAAGTGAGGGGCTGAAATTACGGTGCGCTCCGTTCGGTACAGTAACCAGGTTGTCTAGACTCATCGTCCCGTTAACTACATAAATGATTTCATCCACGTGTCTCTTGTAGGAAATGTTATGTTCAGAAATCTCACGAAGCGCAGTTCTTTCTAACACTGCCATGGATGTATCTGTCAACATCAGATGTAATCATGACCACATAGTAAAATTATCCATCTGACGGTATCTTTTCTCATCAATCTGAAACAGTCCATTTTGCGTGCATGTTAACTTCAGCTGCTAGAGTGTTTTCGGGTAAGTCCACACCTTCAGACGGAACATACCACCAGAAGTGATGAACGGTTCTACAGGTGGCAAGTTTATAAACAGAGAACACGCTGAGGGCAAACACCTTATTGTTTCCCAGTTGTAACTGGATTTACGGCCTACGAGCGCGTAAACAGATAACGGAATAACGGTTAATCAAACAGCGAATAACGGAACGACAGTCAACGGTAATGAACAACGGAGTGCGGAGTATACGAAGTCACTTAGTCTCATACCGGCCAACCCGCCCACCCGAGGCAACCACATGAACACAGGAAAAAGGCTGGCCTTCAAACAGAGCTTCTTTTTTTGCTCAGCCCGAAGACAACATTATCACAAACCCGTTCATATTTATAGGGTTTGTGACCAGCAACAAAGCCAAGGCAAAAGAATGGACTAGACAAAAGTCCAGATAGTGTAGTAGGCGTGTAGTCTGGATGACGACAGTTGTCACGATGGTTGAGGACGTTCGTGTTAACCGGAGAAGTACACGACTATGACAACAGTGAAGGTCATTCACAAGTGTACTGTGTTAGTCTTTTTGTCACACAATATTTTCGGGGAACTGGCGACGTCCAGGACACCAACATTGAACGGTCAAATGGAGTAAATGAACTTGAACGTATCTTTTCACGAGTACACTGCTATTTTGATGAATGACCAAATCGGAGGTGCGATTATTCCAAAACTCGGTGGGATATCACGACGGGGTAATGAGATATGATGAAACCTCAAGCAGGATGAATTACAGCAACATGGACGATCAGACGAGCCGTTATTCAACGAAATAGGACAAATGGGCGAGAAACGACAAACAAAAAAGCCACGTCAGGAAGCGTCAGCTACACGAAGCCAGGCAACAGCGTATACGATGTTTGAATGGAAACCGCGGCTGTGTTGTGGGATGGGATTCCGGTGCGCGAGGAGTGAAAACGTGCGAATTAGAGAATAAAAACCCGTGCTTTACTGAACGATGTTTTGCTACACTGTCTTTCTGCAGAGGCCATTGTGCCAACCATTGAGGTGAAGAGTTGCACGTATCAAGAACTTTCGATAGACTATCTAGTGTGGATACTGTAACTTCAGTCGATCTAATTCGTTCGAATGTTACGAAATCTATCAACCTCCGCTGTTTCAGATTTCTTACAGTTGTAGAAATGTTTCTTTCGGGCGCATCGGTTCTAACCTTTTCGATTAACATGCTGCTCAATTTAGACGAATCAATTAAGACATCACACATTTTCCGTGAGTAAGTTGATTTGTGTTAGCTTCTTGTCATCAGTGCATTCTGGTGGTTCACTGTTAGAGTATTTTTTCAGACAACCTCATAGTATTCTATTACATGTTCATGATAGGTGGTCATTTCTTGTGATATTAGGGGAGTGGAATTGCACGCACCTAATTTGTACGTCAGCCCGTAAAAAGTCATCAATGTCACTGACCATTCAACATAAATGAGCTGTCACGGCCGGTAGGTGAAGATCAACGGGACGGGAAAGATGCGGCTCTACATGGGTTTTGCCTAACTTACACAGCGGATAAGATGAATCAATTCATAGATAACACTAAGAACAGACTTGGTTCTATCAGAGCTGCCTAATGGCAGTTCCATTTAACAGTTTCAGTAATCCGACTGTCAACCACTGAGTTATCATGGCGCAGCCCTAACCAAAGATTGATATGATTGTTGGATATGACGTAGCTTGTGAAAAACGAGATCCGACTGATAAAAAACATAATTGAGGTGGATAATGAGTGGAAGGTTTGATCAACTCGTCATATAAATATCGATAACAAAATATCAGTAGATGATGCTTAGCTGCAACACAGCCATGCAATTGAAACTGCGATAAACAGATAACACAGAGGAAAGTGAAAACACATGATTCATATGAAAATGCTTAGATTAAACGTTTGACATAAAGGTACTTACACCTTGTAAATAAAGAACACAACTGGAAAGTTGAGGGTGTGACGACATCCGCAAGATTAGTTCCTTGCCATGGACGATGATGAGTGATTACCAACGCACGTAACATACAATGATGAACCTGATAGTAATTGACCAATTTTTCTACTTTCAGTCATTGTCTGTTCACAACCTCCCAGCGTATGCTAATTGGCTGAGACAACATAAAAAGTTTCCGTGTGGCAGGCGATTCTCATTACGCGGTCGTTCAACAACCGATGCCAACAGGTACACCATAAAAGATTGAATAATTGTATTCGTCCTCTCCTCGTTACATAACAACCGCTGCTCATCCTCCATTTTGTTACGCGTCGCCTACGATTTAACACAAATGCCAGAGATAGGCTATATCCGCCACCTTGAACGGCCGAGTAACATTGCCTACATAGCCGTGACTGTTTCCTTATGGACTCGTACATCACACAGAAACTAGAGGCTAGGAAACTCGGGAGCATTTGCGGTGGTCCAAATAGAATTCTTGTACACTATCGTCACTGGAGGGCTACAGTGATTCTCAAACATAGTTTGCAATGGAGCGCTATTTTAGGGAATAAATTCCGAGGTGGCAACGACCTTAAAATGAAATTATTGGCTCAGATATAATTGGAGCAAATCCATCAAATGTGTCTTGGTTGATCGCCTCCTGAGATGAAACCTGTACAAAATTTACCAACACTTACTGACTCAAATCGAGACACAAGCCCAAATCGGCTACGATTGCCGTGTAACCATTGGCTTGGGACAATAAGGAGGTCCATGCGGCACGTTTCCAGATTGGTTCCACAATCGGGACAGCGATAAAACGATTTGGAGGCGGTCTTTTCGAGCGGTTCGAACTTGGAGACAAGCGATCCCCGTTAACAACATCCACTAGATTGACCACTTCGGACTGACAAGAGCCGATGTCGCCCATACGCTCACGTTCCACAGCTGGTAGAGTTCTGCCGGGAGACGGCTGTGGAGATGGGGAGTGATATGAACCGTTTGCGCTGACCTCCGTGACGTTTTTCAGAGAATGCGGTAATCTAGTTGCAGTGGATGGTAGTTGTACGTGTGTGTTGACCAAACACTCATGCATAAACGTGCTGTCCGGCACCAGTAAATTGTGACCGACCGACACACCGTAAGCCAGGTTGTGTGCAATTGCTGAGTCTGTACAATCGGTCATTTCGATTTGGGCCGATGGATTCAGCGGACCAACGCGAATCAGAATATTCTGATACAATGAACGGTATAGAATACATTATGATACATCATGAAAGACGGAACGCTCAAAATGAAGGTGCACACACGCACAACATTTGACATCAAACTGGAAATATGCTAATCCAAGCCTTGCAAAACACGTCGGTGGTTTGACCTTTGGTCTGATCAGTTGTCCAAACATCTGAACGTTCAAATCATATGTTAGTGTGTCTCTCTGAATCAAAACATTGCTAGGGGTTGTCGTTTGGAAAATCATGTGGAGTCTGAAGCGAATGTCCGAAGTTGATTGGGTTGACGAATCATGAACTGTTAAAATGGAAAACATCGATTTCAAACCTTCCAAAAGTTGCCAGATGATCGCTTGTTCCGATTTGCGTCCGACTTCGTATACTACAGAGCGGCTACTGTGTGTAAAAGAACAGCCAGTGAACGTTTGGTTGATCACCATGTTACCAAGTAATGCAGCTCCCACACTGCCCAAACCGCACGCTATTCACAGACAGATCGCGTGGCAGCTTCGACTTCTTGAGCAGTCTCGCCTAATGCTCACAATCTTGGATGAACAATTCACTTGTATACTGCAAAATCGTTCAAATTGTTCTGTTGCGTCGCCGATTTTTTAAAAAATCATTGACCTGTGAAAAAGAAAATGACTGTAGCCCATTTTTAGACTGGTTCGGGTAGTCAATGAAACGCACTGTCTTGCTTTTGCTGTCCTGGTTGAAAGAGATGCAAAGCGGACAGGATGCAGTATGCCTTACAGGATGTTAGGTTTGACGGTCTGGAGACTAGGCGTAGCCACCATGAACTCCTCCAAATTCAAGAAACTGACATGACGACTGTCCAAGTCATTCATACTCTGTGTTAAATCGTCAGAAGATCCGAATTATGCGTTCAGGTATCCTAGTCTTACGCACGGTCTGGGCTGGATATATGTATATATATATCTTAAAATGGGCAGAGGGCAGAAGACTATACGTAAATATATATACTGTTATCAAACGTGGTTCTACAATTACAATAATAAACAATTTAAATGTACAGTAACTTACGGCCAGGTTTACAAACGCATATAACAGTGCAGCAGGAACGTGACAAACCGTCCAGTTAATTTCAGCGGTAAAATATGTGGTGAGTTATTTTTACACATATAAACAAATGTGGTAGATTGTGGTAGTAATCAGAATATAAATAGCAAATTTGGATACAGTTAAATTGTTTATGGCCGATGTAGAGTTTATGGGAAAGAAATAAATGTTGACATCAAACGGTTGGCAGTAAGCATATGCGTTGCGAACAGACGAGTAACGTTAAATTAGAACATAAAGGCATATTGCTGCAAACATGTGAACAGAGTAACGTGAAATGTGAAATTGGGTTTCACACTCTGTTTGACTGAATGTAAGACAGGATGACTGTTGTGTGTAAGAGACCGGCGAGTCTTCGAACCATTCATTTATATTATTAAAAAACATTCTCAGTCACTCGATCATCGCTTTAACAATCGATGTCTAAAACTCTACACCTCACACCTCCTCTGTCATTGCTTCAGCTAAAGCTCGACGCTCTTCATTTCAGCATCCTATTGAGCACAAACTATCAACCTTAAATGAGCAAAGCGGTAGAAGTATGTCCGTGTAACCTTCCTTCTACGGTTTTGTCGTTCTGTACCCAAGGTCATCTTAGGTAAATGTCTTAAATCTGTATCGTGCATACATGTTTACCTATGGCAATATGTGCTGCATCTAATTATGAAATAAACGTACGTCCATTCAAAAGCAAGATAACCTGACGCTGAAAAGGTGTTAGAAAGCCGATCTGAAAGACGCTTAAATATGTATTACTAATAAGCAATGTGGCAGATGTGTTAATTTAGAAGAGATGCGATTTCGAAAAAATCAGGGCTTCGGGTGGATTTGAACACGTGACAGAAACAGCATGTCTAAACACAATAAACTAATGTACGAAGCCGCATCGGGAGCTCGGGACTTTTACACCTGGACCCACCCAGGAAAGTCGATTCTCTGGAGCACTTGGTATAGTCCATAGGAAACAATGAGACGGGTGACTGTGAAAGTTCTGAGCTTTCGACGTGGATTCGTGGCTTAGCTAGTAAAGAGTCTGCGTATGCTGTTTCTATCGTTGATTCGAATCCAGCCGAAGCCTAAATTAGTCACAGTTGGGTCTTTTATAGAGCTTAAACATGTGTTTTGGCTCACGCTTCCGAACAGAAATCAGTGTTTTTCTTACGACTGTTCACAACACGATGTGTAGGATGGAGCACTATTTCAACGTTAAAGATAACGCAGAATTATGCTGTTATAATTTGGCGTAACCCCTGTGTGTGAATCAGGACGATATTAAAGTCGGAAGATTCCGCTGTTAAGTCATAAAAATGTCTCAAAATCCTATCCCTCATTTGTCAAAGGTTTGCGTATTGACCAAGTCATTATTTACAAAAGAATGTAACCGAGCGTTCAGGTACGGTAATTCGGTCCTACCTAACATGAGGTCAATGACACAACAGTCAATAGGGTTGCCCCGTAATAACGTGGATGGAATTCACATCTCGACCGTACTCTTGATGAGCCCTAAAATAGACAAAATTCACACCAAGTGTTTTTTTCCTGAAAAGGGTTGACCGGTAAGTCTATCGGAACGCAAAAGTTGTGAACAAACGTGACTAATGCTCCGTTTAAGTCCTGCACAACTTCTATGGAACAACGACATTTATAGATAGTCGAGATTTTTGACCAACTCGAGACATTTGACTGTGAAAAAAAACACCGGATCATCAACCATAAATGTGCGAAAGGTCACGATTATCTTCGTTGCCTTCCGAACATCATGATCGGCAGAGCGCGGTTTCACCTCAATTGTTTTGCTTCTGGTCAAACGTCGAAAGAAATTTAAAAACATCTCAACATGGATTTCAGACGTTTTTCGAACGATCCTCAATCTGATGTGGTGATGAACTGACATTACTGTACCAAACTTATGCTTTGTATCGACTTTTAAACATACATGCGGCTCTACACTGGGCTATATTTAGCTTAGTTGTCTGACTTGGTTGTCGGACTTTAGCGTTCAAGTGGTGCACATAAATTGGGGGAATGATGATGTTGCATCGAAAAAAGGGAAAGCAGGAAATAAATCAGGGAAAATTCAAAACCACTGACATGAAGTGACAGATTACCGTCCCGATCCATCATATATGAAACAAATGAGAGTTGAGGAGTGGTACAGTTAGTCAGGCGAGGATGTGGTAAATTCACAGAAATGTAAGGACCACCGATGAGTGGTAATGAACGAATCGAGTTACCATGAAGACGTTAGCTGGAACCGTTACGTGATACGGATTGATGTTCGTGTATTTCTGTGTTACTCGTCCTATTCGATACGAATCGTTTTTATCTTCTATGTCCAATAAATGCACTCGCGAAGTGTTGGTGTTCAGTTCTAAGATGTGATAATGATGTTCAGAATATATATGTGCAACGATAACAGTTGGTAAACTGAACTGAACCAAGAGTACAGTTTGGGAGGTAACTATCATGAGACGAGATGAACTCCGTCTCATTCAGTGTTTGAAACATGGATAGTCAGTCAACTTCAACTTCAACTCCGCATCCATATCATGTTAACAGCAACAGGCATTCGCAAACTCACTGCGGATGATAAATCCCGATGTATAAGGTCGTGACTGTGCAGATGATGAAGACCTTTCGCAATATCCCATGCCAAGTTCATGCGTACAGACCAGGGCAAATCGATCAGTTTTGCAGAAAGCATTCCGGCCAAGCTTCCGCCGTTAGCAAACTACAGAGCATTTCAAATGGTTTGAGTAGATTAACAAAAGGACACGGAATAAAAGACGATAACACCGAACATATACATTACATCAAATTGATACGGCAAAATAAGAGGTCACAAAATATTGACGATCACGCAAAAATGAAGAGGCTAGTCACATGATGTTACATGAATGAAACACAATTTTACATAATAATCATGTCACAGCAACTGTTTGCCGTACAGATTCTGCTTAGAAGTGTAACAATTCGTACTCTAGAAAATTCTGGAAAATTAGCGCTCAACTATCGTTAGCCACGTATAAAAGTCCACAAAAGGGTTAAGTAGATGGCATCGTAAACAGTAACATGGACTTGAAAACGATCCGTGGAAAAGGAGAAATCCTTCCCAAAAATATCAGCAACAAACGAGCGTTAATCTGACCCACAGTTACCTTTGTTTACTTATCATTCTGCCGGCAAATGCATGAAGTTAATCATACACGTATGATTAAAGACCCAAAGGATTTGAGTCTTCCAATTCATGTGTATTACGGTAGCTGTAACAACCCGCCAAAATGAGCACACGAGATAAACTCATCCACTTGTACATACAACTGCTTGCTAATGTTGGTCATAAAAATGACTTGAACTTGGCCTTCCGCATACTAGCACAGAACAACAAAATTCATATGCTATGATTGATTATATGTCAGTAGCCACTATTGAGTAACCAGAATGCGTTGCCAACAGATTGCAGAACAGCAGGGCTTTGAATTGCATTCCGCATGCGCACTGAGCATCATCTATTAGCATGCACCTTCGGGTAAAAAGAGTAGGTTACGTCAGCCAGAAGATTGAACTATTTGTTAGCGTTATTTTGAAGCACACAAAAACAAGTGATGATTGCAAAAGAACAGTGGTCCTCTTGGTAACAATATCATTTACGATACAGTAACTCATAAACAGATCAGTTACAACTAAGCGCACTATCAAGCACACAACTGTTCACATCACAGCTGTTCACATCTGTGATTTGTTAGTCGAACAGTATCTACTCCGAATATATCATATAACACAGAACATTAGTTATTGTGAAAGCCAAATGCGGTGGTCATCTCAATGGCGATCATTTTGATCTTATCCCCAGAGTATTTTCATTACCCCATCATTCATCTCCGTCCCCAATAAAAACGTTCACCTGGTCGATAAATGTAGTACAGACCTACATGATCATACTTATCAAAGAATGACACATACAAACAGACAGAGGGAAAGCTTGCTTGCTTTATGCACACATGGTCAGCTCATACACATCAATTACACCCCAAAGAGAAGTTAATATGTCTAACTCTAGAACATTACTTCTAAAACTTTTGGATGCCTAGATAATTAACGTTTAGAAAATGGTATATTAAAAGAGCCTTTTGTGTCATCACCAATCTCATTCAAGGCGTGAGTTCTCACAATGACATATGTACATAAACCAACGGAAAGGTTTAGATACCTATTAGTTTAGAAACATACATCTGATGATATTTGTCAGGTTGAACCGTTTTTGGCACTACTCAAACTTGTTTCGGGAAATGTAGTGTGGAAGAATAAGAAGACCGTAGGAAGTACTCACTCATCTCGTTGGTGATAAACTGTTCGAAAACTTCTACTCATCGAAAGTCAAATGACAGATGAACTCGTGTTTCGGTTTGTCACTAATTATACACTACAAAGTAGGTTTCAGATACCAATATTTATTGTTCTGAAGAAATAACAGTCAGACAAAAAATTAAGTGGACTAAAGAGGATGGTGATGAATAAACCACAATGAGGACATGTCTAGTCAAAATGAATCTTCGTGTGTGACGGTTATAGAGTGTTTCATAACCTGGAACGGCTTTCTGTTTTGTTTGGAGGAAGATCTCGACCTACAGTCAGAAATGACGAGATTGCAAATTCAGCTGGCAGAAATCAAGGTATATAAGTATACAAGAACGTTTAAGATGACAGATTCTTCAAGAAATATATATCTACTTTATTTGTCTCTCGATTTTATAATCAAGTATTGTAAAGTCCCGAAACATCAACGAACTTCCTCTCAAAATTAACACCAGTCCATCAGCGCACATCACGTCGATTACCTTCAGGATTGCCATCCAGGAGACAACGTTGACCGAACAGACAGCACGAGAGGAATCGACACAAGAACAGTTGCAAAGTAGTGAAGACAAAAATGCACAAACCTCATTTCAGGCGGTTAGTGGTTGTACTGTCTTCTGCTTTGAAAAATGTGGACAAGAAAATTTTACAACCGGCCACTAATCGTTGTTGTGGTAAAACCTTTCAGTCAACAACGAGCGCAGTCTCAACTTAGAACTGGCAACGGGGAGCACAAGATTTAGCTGTTGAGTGAACCGAATATATGATTCACTTGAAAACCAAGTGTCAACAGGATGACATAAGCAGGCCAGTACAATCCATTTGAACGTCGTTTAGCACAATCTCTTGTTGTTGTCATCGAAATAGAACAATAAAGCGACAACGGATTCGAAATCAGATTTGGAAAGGAACCTCTCCACCAACGAATTTCGAACTTCGGAGTTCAGAAGATTAACCGTTAAATGCTAAGGATTACTGATGAGTAGTCGGGGATTTGATTAATTTAAAATTGAACATCACTCACAATTGATCGCAGCTGTCGCATTCCCATAGACTTTACAGTCGGCCTAATCGCGGGGTTATCGATTGGAGTTAATAGACAGTAACTGTGTCTCCTACCGAGACGATCGGGTAACCTGATCATTACTCACAATTCGGTCGTGCCTAACGTAAGGTCAATGGCGCAGTGGTAAACACGGTTGCCTCATGAACAGCGTGTCCGTGGTTCAAGTCCCGGCAGTGGCGATGGTATGCACTGCTGACGAGCTCTAATGAGAGCGAAACTCGAGTCTAGTGCTTCTTTTCGAAAGGGGCCGACTGGGAAGTCTATGGGAATGCGACAGCTGCGATCAATTGTGAATGATGTTCAATTTGAAATGCTAGTGAGCCAAACGGTTTCAAACTGCGATTCGTTTTGAACAAGAGAATACAGAAGCGATTTAGGGGTTAACATAATGGACTAAAGCATACGTGATCTATGCAGTTCATTAAAAAAAGTGGGAGATTAATCTTCAGCTTCCATCACATGGACCATCAGCACAGCCAATTACACTTGAACTAAGAGTAACGCGAATATGGTTTAGGTCGGTGATGGTTGGAACACTGCAACTTTATCATCATCATAGACAGCAATACATCAGTGGTTCACACTGATGCTTAACTGCCACACAACCATGAAGAATAAAAAGCAAACCCTTTATAGGAAGAGAGAACAAAAGAAAGGGGAGGGGACCTAGTCACTAAAAATAGCTACGTCTATATTCAAACATACAACATCAAGGCGCCTACACTTTGCAAACAAACAACCGAGCTGTAAGTGAAAGTAAGGCATCATCAGCAAGACAGCTTCGTTGTGGCCTTCACTGCCCCGCGTCATTAAGTGCACTCACTTCACAGACAACTCGGACAAACAACGACAACATTCATGCCACTGGGCTCGGTTTACCGCCATCTCACCTAACGTTTCAAGCCATCGACTCTGAGTCGCGAGGGCTCCAGCCCGGAAGACGAACCCGATCTACAGTGACCAAGCCCTTCGTGAACGATTTCATTTGTCTACGCCAGGTCATCATCTGTCCACCTCGCACCTTACGCCAATCGGTCGAAGCGTCGGCAAACAGTGCTCGGTGTGGCAAGCGATTAGCTGGCATCCTTAGTACATGGCCTAACCATCTAAGTGTGCAAATGTAGTGGTTGAATAAAAGAACTCGTTTGACAATCAGTGCCAAACACCCGCTTCCTAACCTCTTCGTTGCTTACTCGCTGGTGCCATCCGATACGAGCGACTGAACGCAGACATCGGTGGTCAAACACCTGAAGACGGTTCACGTCTTCTACTCTGAGCGGCCAAGTTTCGCTGCCGTAAAGTAATATAGCTCTCACTGTTGTCTGATATATGCGGCCCTTAAGCTTCAGAGAGATACATTTCTGTCGCCATAAGTGCCTCAGAGTACTAAACACCGCCCTAGCCTTAGAAACACGCGCCTCTATTTCATTCCCTACACCTCCGCCGCTGCAACTTTATAACCGTACAGTTACAAGAAGTACAAGCAAAATAATCGAGTTTCAAGCAAACATTAAAAATCAGCAGATTTCACGAACGACATACGGAAGAATCAAGGGCACACGTGGTTATCGCCCAAGCAGGCATCCATGTAATAAACATCAGGGGTGCGAACTTTACGCTTGACAGAACTCTACGGACCGGAACAGTGAGAAAAGTTATCAGCTGAAATCATGATGATGTGATGAAGAGTCACAAACTTTTCCGGCATTTATCTTTTGTTCACAAAATAGAAGGGTTATCAGTTCATATCTGTCGATGAGAGTGTACTGAAGCAAAACTGTTTGATTTTCATTGAGTTTATTTTTTTACCAAGACACATTCCACCACTCCGATGACACTTTCACCATCCAAACTGAAACGCACCATCTCAGTAACGATAACAAACACTGAGACGTCTACGGGGGGTTAATCTTCATCCACGTTAAACGAAGCCAAATATGAAACAGCTGAACTTAGTTCGACCTAACCGGTTCTCATCAACATCGTGCAAGTCAGGAGATAGAACACCCGACTCATGAGTAAACCGTAGACTGGTAGTCCAGACAGTTATCCGGTAGACCACGGAGTCACCAGCAAATCGGTTGCAAGAAGGAAGTGTAAGAGCTAAGAAGATAAACTTACATATCTATCAGAGATTTTGTCGTATAGTGGATACCTGCATGGACTATCACTTTAACGCTTACTCGCAAACCCTAGATTCAATTCTCTTATATGCATGACGCTGACGACAGCCCACTAAATTGAAACAGCTATCCTTCTCTGCATTGATGGTCGCTAGGACCAGATGTTTGCAAAATACTTTCTCAAATCCTGTTCGAGACCGCGGTGGATGTTTGCTAGTTTAAAGGTCAACTGCAAATGGGTGAACGACTTCAACTTATGAAAAAGATACCTAAGGAAACTGACGATGAGTGTATTCGCCACTGATGAAAATGGACTTTCGGCTACGGCAGCCTCATAATACCCTCTGTGCTTTATTATGAAGATCCCAAATATAAGCGCAGATTCCAACTCTGAAACCATCTTCGGCGTTCTAGTTACTCTAAATCGAAGGTTTAAGTACACCGATGGGCCTCTCAGAGAATAACTGACAACAAATCTTAATCCCCAAAATGCTGTGGCGGTCTCCTATATGATCAAGTGCATTTGTCGTAAAGTCAAACTGTTGCAGTGTTCCAATTCTTAAGACGTTGCACAAACTACTTCTGTTTCGAGCCTTCGGATTATCAGTTTACCTCAACGTGGCATCAACATTCTGATGCTTGCAAGCTACTTAAATGACACATGCTTATGTTGCTATCAACGGTCACCTGACCCATGTATGGCGCGCGTAGGTGCATGGAGGACGAGGGCATGCATATCCAGAAGGCTTTGTAACAATCCATTTCCTCGAAGTTTGTCGTTAGCCCGGAGAGAACAGGGGATATCGAATAACTTGTCACTGGCGCGGCTTGTAATGTATTGAACTAGTTGCAATGGCGAACTAACCAGCGAGGTTACCAGTCACCGAATTTCGAATGCAGTTGGGTGCCTACCAATCAATACATGCTCGACATTGGCACCACATTTCAAAAGTAGCTTGCTAAAGTTTATTTCACAATTTTGCTTATTCTCCCGCCTGCTGCCGTTAAATGAGTTTTGTTGAAAAAACCAGAGGGTAACTGTCAAAAAGGGTTTGCAGATATCGCTCAAAATAAATTCGCAACAGTCCGATGAAGTCCATTCCACAGTTGATTGACAATGGCCATCAAGTAAGGCCGGATAAAGCGCTTTGAATCACCTGAAAGGTTTACCGAACCAAACTCAAAGCTGACAGAGTGCGACTTGTACCAACAGCACTGAAACCAGCTTCTACCCAAAAACAGTTCATTACCTCTCTGGCCAATTAATCCCAAGCCACTTACGAACGCGTGCCCCGTAGCAGGCAAGCGTGACACTCGTTCAGTAGACTATGATTCTCTTCACGACTGATTTTGAATGATCAATTTGTTTTGTTCTGATTCTGGTATATAAATCGTACACACTTCGTACGCTTGTAAAAGCCTTATGAAAATGACCGGGGACAGTTGTTTGTACAACTGACCTATTTTAAATGTGTCAGACTGGAAAAATAACAGAATTAGCCGTGAAAACACCTATAACTTTTTCGCAGAATGTATCGCTCAACAAAGCAGGTGGTCAGTTGGCTAATAAAATAAATAGTGCGGGCTTAACAGATGACAGCTCAGTTGACTAGCCGATGTACTTCCGCACTGCTCATCCAACGATTCAGACTCCGGAAGAGTCCGTTGACGTCCTTCGAACGCAGCGGTTACGTGCATGTAACGCAAAGCATTATATAGCACTAGCGGCATAAAACTAGAACAGCCACAATGATGACTGAGAATGGACACAATGGAGCTGGCGGTTTATCGACAGTGGAGTGTGCGGCCAAATTAAGATATACGCACAGCCATGCCAAGTCAAGACACTGTGTGACAGTTGACCTCGCAGATGGCGACGTTTTGTGGTAAAGCAGGATAGGCAGCGCGAACAGATGTCAGTGAAGAGAACAGTGCCTGACACTTATGAATAAAACATTAAACGCCGTGTCGGTGAGCATGCCAGTCAGTGCACCTTGTGGTATAAAGTAGCATCGACTGTGTGGCAAAGTTGCAAAGCCGGATGGGAATAACCCAAAGCCGTAACTAGTTGAAGTTGCGGATTTTCGTCAAACCGAATGCTTTCTTTTCTGCTGATACAACCTGACATGCACCGAACGATATCAGTAATCACGCTTATCTGCATAAACCGCGTTGGGGGTGGAGTCCGTCAGGCCACAACCTCTACCAAGAACAAAATGCCATACATCTCGGTTCTGCGTCCCGCGACAAAATCCAGTCCAGACACGACGAGCACGCCTTCTAACTGAGTAGGGTAAGCGAACGGCCAGAATGCACCATTGAAACCACAGTCAGAGTAGCTGGCTGTGGATAGGTTGGGGACGTACGCGCATTTTCAGTCAAATCACTCGACTCCACCGACCAAGTGCTTTGGTCACCACAGTCTACGGTCGATAACACTAGTCCCTGGAAACGCTTCAGCGCTTGAAATGCAACGCTAGACTGGGGACAAGAAAAACAGCCGCGCAACACGGCCAGAACGAGGTATCATGGAAACAGAGCAAAATCGTGTAACTCAGGTGAAAAAACGAAGTGTCGGTAATCTGACGACTGAACAACATATTGAACTGGTTTTTATTTATGCGGTCTGTGGTAAAAATGTGAAGAAGACCACTACAGAGTTTAATCTGAAACATGTGGGCGCGCGACCAGTAAATCAGTACGAGAGCTGATGAGAAAGTTTATTGTCATGGGCAGTGTTCCGGACCTGCAGATAAGTGGTCAACCGTGTACATCAACAGATGTGTTCTGCGACGTGTAAAAAAGGGTCCATCGATTCGCTTAAGAATGTAACACTTCGAAGTCCATTGCACACAGAGTACTCAAAAGTTACAAGTGTCAGCCATATTGGGAAGCTCGATTACAGGAGCTTTGGTTGCTAGATGCAAACAAACGTAACTTATTCTTGTTGGGGAAGGTCTGCTTTTATCCAAAAATGTTTTATTTTTCGAGATGTTTCTGAAAAATAATTTGACTTTGAATTCTATTTTTTCGCATCATAACGTGCTAAAACTTAATTTTCGCGCAAGTTTCCCTCCGTTCCCGATTGGCCCATTCCACTTTTAATAGATCAATTCAAGTTGGATTTTTCAAGGCTGGTCAAAGAATATACATATTGTAACGTGCAATTAAAAACAGTAAGCGCGCATGGATCGAGTCTGAATTGTGTAATGGAGCGTGTTGTTGCACTATTTTAGTTTTCGTTTGTGTAAGCCGTGTGTATGACATGCTGGGCCTTTAGTTCATGCTTGTCCGTGTTTTTTTAGAGGATTACTGTTAGAATCCCTACTTCAGAAAAACGCTGTCCATCGGTGCCTCCATTTTGTCCCATAGTTGGTCCACAAGTGTGACGGATAATTAGAGTAAAAACGGCCGGCTCGTATGTTACAAAAGCTGGTCTGCTATATTGCCTTTGGTTTGAGAGCAAATACATTCTCCATTGAATGTCAAGGTATTCTGTGTTCGTCTGAGGTTTCGGGTATCATTTCATTCTGTGCTACGTGTCCGGGATTCGTATAATCATGCGCTAATCATTTCCCGTTGTTGTTGATCAGCTGATAAATAACAAGTCTGCACGTGGTATTTATCATAAATGGATATACATTTGTCAACATTTACTGACAAAGCGATAGTGTGACTGAACAGATTTATCCAGAAGCCCCACTTTTAGTACATCAACAACTCCAATCGGTTTGCTCCGATCAGACATCAACATAGCCTAAACCTTGTGATTTTGACAGGGTTTGTTAGAATACAGATAATCAGGCAATTGCTTTTTTCGATAAAAACGTTAAAGGTAAAACATCCATTCGCATAATCACTTACAAACTATGGTACTCCAATCTGCAGATGTACTACCGTTGGAGCAATTGGAAGCTGTAGAATCTGTCAGGATTCACGGCTATACGCAGTCTATCGGGGCGGTTGTAAA
>LUCH01004614.1:40929-52946 GCA_013368495.1 Paragonimus heterotremus | reverse complement strand
CACCGTCCGTTCGTTTTCCATTTACGTTATTGCGGGTCCGACAATCTTGTTTCCAGTTTGTTTACTGAGGTTATTGCCTAAAATGAACTTGATTTGGTTTTGTAACACTGCCAACTGGTTTGTGTCCCAGATTAGCTGTTTGATGGTTCTCTGCCGTGTGTAAATTTATGTTATAGTTTAGTAAATTGATTTAACCTACAACCAACCCTGTTCACGTGCGCAACGGGCGTCCAAGTTGTGGGCTTGCCGATCGACATACTCACACTTTCTAGTTCTCGGTTAACGCGTGTACACATGGACGCTGTAGTTAGTTATCTGTGTTTTTATAGTCCGAATCTTCGGCACAGATTATCCAGATGCAGTTCAGTTGAATATGTGGCGCTTACGATGTAATTTTCAGCTCCATGACTCTTTTCATCTCTCCAAGGCTACGATTGACAACCACATTGTTGTCGTTTGTGTCTGTTACATAGCAAAACAGAATTCTTTCTCAAAGCATTGTAGGCGTGTTGTTGAAGATTCGTCTGATCTCGTGAAACTAGCTTTTCAGCATAACGTGTCTGACAGATTCACTCTTGCGTAACATATAATAGGAGTACTGGACAAATATTGTGGAATGATGCTATCAATTGTATGGTTGATCAAAAACTGCATCGTGTTGCATTATTTTGTCTAGCCAAGCGCTGGTTTTGGTAAATCGCATTGCTCAATTGTTGTTCCATCTTTGAGTTTGATTCCCAGACAACGAAAATAGGGGTTTAGTTCTGTTGCGTAATGAACCGTTATATGTCGTACCTTATGGTTCAGCGACTGTAGGCCGGACCACAGACAATATTCATAGCCCAAACTAAGCACTCAGAATTCCTTCACACCAGTTTTTACTTCAGCTATAAGATATACCGGTTGCTCATGCTACCTGTTAATGTGCTTTCTGTTTCGTTTTCCTCTTTGAACTCATCTGTGTGAGCTGCACAACATGGTCAATCTGTGAAAGCATCCAAGCATTGACAGAAGATTCGTAAGTTGTTGCTGCGACACGTCTAATCAAGTTGAGTCACCCGACCTAGCTGACTCACATCAGCTGGTCTAAGGAACCAACTTCCGGATCATATATTCAACCCACGTGATTGATCTTGTTTAACTAGGCTTCATGAATCGGACCAACTTGACACTAGTGATTAGTCTTCTCTTGCACACCAGACGAATTCGCACAAGTACGTGTGCAATACCAAAGATAAGTTTGATTGTTAGGAGTTTCTCCTGATGATAATGCCCCTCGCAGTGGGAATTCAAATACATGTCAACTACTTCGTGCATCCGGTACCATCTACAGCCCGTTGGTTCTTGCATATGCGTTTCGATGGATGACTCATTCAATAGGTTCACAGGTATTTTTTCAGAAATTGGATCTGGTATTTGCTTGAATGAGCATACAGCTTAGATAAACTTGAAGTTATGCACCAATTTTGTTATAACCTATCTTATCTACAATGGTAGATTTACTAGTGCGATGTTCCAACGAGTGTAACACTAAGCTGATTTGAATAAACCAGGCAGAAGACGAACACTGGTAGATGCTAACATTCCGTATTGTTTCGTCAGTGCCTAATAACCAATAGGGTGGAAAACATTCATTTTAACGTCTACAGTCCTTTGAGGAAGGGGTGTGGACAAACAAGCGAGTAACAAAAACAAAACTTCCAGTGGTATGACCTGAATAACGCTGGCTGCTGGCCACAATCTGGACTTCACTTCAGCATTAACCATCATAATGTGCCACCACAAACCACGGCTCTTACACTTTGCTGGTGCCGTCTCGATAAATGGGTTCAAATCTGTGTTGAGTATACGAGAACAATTATTTGTGAAACAAACTGCTATGGTTCTACGTCGCAGTTGGTGTCATTGGACGTTTTTGCATCTGTTGGTCGTTTCTTTGTTCGTACCCCTCTCCATGTACTGTTGACGTCAAATTGAATGTTTTCCACGTCATTTGTTATTTGGTACTGACAAGCCAATCCGAGATGCTTGCATCTACTAGTGTTCATCTTCTGACTTATGGAGCAGAGCATTATTCCGTCGATTTTCTTCTGAGTCATGTGGCCCAAGGGAGATTTGAAAAATTTCCGTTTAGTTGTTTAGATGCGGAGGGATTAACTACGAAATGTGAGCTTCTTTGGTACTGTTTACAAATAGAAAATAAACACGCGTATCGCGGAATGTTAACATTTTGTTTAGTACGTTCACTAGTCGATATAAAAAATTAAGACGTACAAAACATGCGAAGAGAAACCCCAATAGAAAACGGCTAACGATTGGGTTCCACTGGAATGATTTGTGTTCGTGACCAGACAGAGTAAGTAAACTGATGACAAATTCATTTTGTTGTTCTTAAACACATGATGGGATTCCAAATCGAGCAACCCCATTTTAAATCCTGTTGAATGCCGATTTCAAATTTGTATTTAGTTTAAAATCTTTCCGTTATTTGAAGCGGGTAAACTTCCAATTGGTAACAATTCCTCTGGTCACTACAACTATCATTTCACACTTTCGCCCAAATCTATCACTAACCATTCTGTAGCATATAATGGATAACACTGTTAGTGTATTGACTAATCATCAAAATTAAGCCAGCGATGTCATCATTTCTGTTCTATCCAAGAGTCGCCATGATGCTTGGCTTGAGGCTCTTGGATGTGGGGTTTTCAAAATAGTGTTGTAATAATTTTCTCAACTAAGGTCTAATGGATATGAAATCCAAAATCCCCCTACCACTCATTAATAAAATAAGAATTGAAGTGTGAGTTATTCATGAATTGAGGCTAGTTTAGTCTTCGTTCTTGTGGTGTTGTCGAATCAAACTCAGTTTTTACTCAAAACCTAAGAAACTACATACACTAGGCAGTTAATTTCATTATCACTCTCGTTTTGTATTCACATATTTAAAACCACTGTTTGAGTCAACACCAGAAATTTTCCGTTCATCAACTAGACATAAACAAGATATCTACAGTTTTGACGTTCTGAACAGTAGAGCCTTTCTTCAGGTGATTCACCAACAATAAAATTTATATGGTTCATTTGGGTATCACTTAGCGTTATTGGATCCGTCGTTGAATGAAATGGACAACCTTCGGCCAGTATGTCTCGATAATTGAGTCTGTTTGAATGTAAATGTGTGTAAACACATCGGAAGTCCTTAGCAATTTACTGGACTGTGTCCCAATCTGTTCAACAATCAATTTTGGTTGTAGTTTACAATATTTTTTAACTGCATAAATTTTGACTTCATTTTCCACATGTTAAATCATTCCACAAGTCGATCACATCCACAGTTCAGCACCTGAATGGCAAACCATCTCGCAGTGGATCACGCATCTAGACGTTATTAGCACAAAAAACTGCAACCTATATTGTTTGCGCCATCAACCGCATTCAGGACAACATACTGAAATCATCCGTATGATGCACACCATTGTTAATGTGTAATTTTGTTTCACATGGAACACAATAAAAATCGAACAGCAGACATGCTGGGGTGGACGTCAGACAAACGAGGTTATCGTTTACTCACGATGATTGGTTGGGCCTCATTGGCAGTACTCTGATAACGGGTCGGTTTTTCTCATTTACCTCCCGATCATATGTAGATTAAAAAATCGAGAACTCTCACTAGTCTAACACGTTAATGACCAAGCCAACATGGTTGTAGCAGTCAGTATGCGTAGCAATGTGGTCAATACTTGTGTATGCATAATTCCAAACATTTTAACGATCTCCTTATACAGTTTCGTGCAAACCACCACAGGGCAACCCTAGGCTTGACCGAGATAACCAAAAGTAACTATGCTGCTAAATATCTATTTGAAATACAAAGCGACTACAACTACAAAAATCTAAAACTACGGAGGATTCAGCGATTTTTCGTTCAATCTAAAAACAAGCATATGAAAGTAGGTTAGTATTGTTCAGGCACACATGTAACCAAAGTGTTGAAACACATTGAATGCAATTTGTACGATAACACACTCTCGTTACTTGATCGAGGTTTACGTTCGTAGCAACCTAGTAAAATATTGCATGACACACTGAATATACAAAATCATACATTTCCTTATTCTCTGTACGTATGAGGATACCAAACAAAAATTGACCGCAATGGAGTTTGTTATTTCATTTCCTTCTAACACGATAACTGTTTCACTTGGGAGTAAAGTAAATTTTCCAGCAACAAACTTAAATAGGTACAACACCTTATCCTCATCTTCTATCGATTTTCAATGGACACCCAGTTAATTCTGTTGTGCAAAATTGTACAAATCTTTTCCACTATTGAATATGGTTGATGTTGCCAAATCGAAAAAGTATCTTCACAGTCTGTAGGTCATGTAATGCAGAACGAGCGTTTTGGTAGCTCTAAGGTGTACGAATGCTGAATGAGTTTTGAAATGTCAGATTCGTTGATGTGTTCTCAAACCTCTCCTAACAATAACTCAGTAACCCGCTACTGCTGGATGAATCTTATTATCATCTTTCCTGTTCCACTTGTGAGGTTTTTGGAAGCTGTTGTATGAGTTTCAGGAACAATGTTGACTGCACAGGATTCTATTAAGGAACAATAAAAAACAGTTTTGTTACCATGTCTAAGATGTCTTTCTACGTAGCTTCCATTTTCCCCTCTCTACAAATGTGATGTGCATTGGGGTCTGGTTGTCAGATACTATCACCGGACTTCTGAATAGCACTATGCAAATTCTGGTAAATCATACAGGTTGGCTTGAGGGCAACTGCACTTATTTGCCACGATATCCCACCACACCTTCTCCGACTTAGTGTCGTACACGTGAATATGTGTATTCTTCACTCAGTCTTCGGTTGTACGGCGAGAAACCATAAAACAACTAATCGCATGTGATACAGTCCAAACAAGTTGAATTGGTTAACGATCGTACCGCTCTTCAGAATGCTATTCATGCGTACTCTGACTGATTAGTTGGTACCAGTGAGCTCATATGGAACAACAACGGTTATGGAAATGTGAACAATGGTTTCCAGTTTTGTATGAATCTGGTGTATTTCATCCACAAGATTAACCTGGTTAACAGTGTTATTGCACCACTAGTGAGTTGGCCAAGTGTGTTACTGGGTAAACTGTTTTAGGGAGAGTTATATGAACCTTGTGTTTGATGTAGTACTATCAACCAGACTCGTAATTCTACTATACCACAACCTGAAGTCATGCAGAAGTTATTTCAAGTAAGTGAGAACTTATCTTAGATCTTTGAAGGATCTTCTAGCGAGGAGAAAATTGCCTGTCCAATTTTCCATTCTAACCAAATTTCTTTTACAATGTGCACTGTGCTGTTGGCAAAGTACAGCTTAACCATCATTTAAAACCATAGTTTTGGTTTTTCGTAACACCTGATGATGACTAACAACGTGACATCAAAATTGAATGTTTCCAAGGTATATAGATACACAAGGGTGATCTCGTTCTAATTTTAGCGGAAAATGGTAACGTTAGTAGAGTGCATGAATCAATAGCTTTCAACAAACAGTTATGCGTGATAATTCGTTTATATTGTACAACGATTAACCACAGCAATAATGAGTTCACAGCCAGACGGTTGATAATAACTTACGTTTGAATACATCGCCCATCGCTGTGATGTAAGGAAACAATTTTTGATGAGAGTTGTATGAGAATAAACATTTCTCACATCAGGATTAAGTTGGATACTGAATTTAACGAATCAATGACCATTTGTGTTCAATTATGTGATGATAGTAAACTGAATCGCGTATGAAAGTGAAACATCGGAACGTATGGAAAACAGCAAACACGCGAACGCAGACAGAATTCATTTCTTATGTTGGAAGAGGTTAGATAATTGGCAGAAATATAATACGTGATTTAAACAAATATAAAATATTTGCGAAAGCATACCCGATATAATCATTTCTTTAGTTTCTGTGAATTATTATGTTGTTTTATGCGAGAAATAAAAAGCGTTAACTTTGTGCGTACACTACTCAATATATGAACGCAAATGAACCTGACACGTTCGACCAATATCAGTTATAGTTATTGCAGATTTTAACTTGAGGAAATGTGGATGATTTTCTTTTTGGAAACCGACTTTTGTTCATTGTCTACAGGCTTCTACAATTAAATGACTTATATGGAATGAGTCAAGTGACGTGGACTAGCGGTTGTCTTAGATGTTGGGCAGATCAGACTTTAGTGTGAGTTGAAGAGGTGTTAGTGTGTATGGCAGAAATGGTACATGAGCCAAACACAGCCATCAGCGTCAACCAGTTACAGTGTAGTATTTCTACAGTAGTTTGACAGATCTTTTCTAATATTAAAATTATCCACCAGACTTAATATATAATGCTAATTTTGAAAGAAATCTAAATGTCACTTTCAACGTCCACATGCTTTTGAAACTAATAACACGTAAATTCAATGATATCCACAACAACATTCTAACTATAACCAACGTAAATGGGAATTACTTTCACATTGCAAAAGGACACGACATGTTAATGTGGGAATGCAAATATAATTAATTTCAGACAAAGCATTGATAGTCTTACGTAATGTGTATTTGTTGACGTCTATAACCAGATGGCAGTTGCAACATTTTGGCAACCAGAGTTGATGAATCCGCCAAATTAGTGCTTATTTTAAAACAGTAAATCAACTTGAGATGCATTTGTCAAAAACTCGCAGCCTCGAGTGATCCTGGATAAACGGATAACTCAATTGATATCGGTTTCATGTTATCAGATGACCCACGCTTAATTAGACCTCGGTTCGATTAGTTTTAACCCACTAGTTGAAATATCAATCACATTGGTTGTGGTTTGTTTAGTAAACTGTATATCGTCAGTGTAGTTCACATGAAGGCCCCCGGTATGGTTGGACAGTACAAATCTAAATATGTATGGTTTCATATAGTTCTTCAGTGTTCACTGGAGACAAGCTGTAAATTCACTAAGTTTCAAACTGGATCAATCACATATTCTGTCTGCTTCAGCATACTGCGGAGAGTTTTCACTAATGTTAATCCTACCGGTTTCGGTTATTTGGAAACATTTGGCAAGTGAAGTCAAGCAAACAAATATTGCAGTAGGCTAAGTAAACGTGGTCTCTCAAACTAAGCACCTGCAAGCCCATCAAACACTGTTCTAGTTGTTCAGAATGATGAACCTCGTTAAAATCTGCCTGACTATACAAGGATCACAGGCTGCTGACTTAAAGTATAAGTCGTTAATTACAAGTGATAGGAAACGGGTAAATTTGTGAACACGAAACTTCAGATCAAATATTCATCTTACAGCTGATAAATGAGAAGAAACCTGTATGAATTAATGGTTTGTAACATTTGTATATTAAACATTGGCACAACAGTGTTACTGGGGAAAAGAACTATTTGGGAAAATCAACAGATATTCGATAATATTTTCAACGCTGGCTATGCTGACTAAGTCTCCAGTCCTTACAAGTTCGACCCTGGCTGATTGGCCAAACGGTAGGGGCCAGACAAAAGAGGGTTAGGCCCGTCGTGGATGTCGCCAAGATGTAGTGTTTTGGTTGGGATTGGTGTTTGTTCTTGGCTTGCTTGATTCTGTTTGTGTCTAGTTCATCTCTGTAACGGTATTGGTATGTGCGTGTGTGACTTTATGGTTGTGTGGATGTCGGGCCTGCTGCATTCTAGTTGTTGCGGATAGTCGATGTTGTTATGTGTGTTTCACCCGCTGCCTTGCGGTATAGGCTTCTGAGTCCAAGGTATCTGTCAAGGACTCTGAGCGTTGTCCTATCTGGTTCTATTATAAAACAACACACACTAAACGATATTCTTTTTGTGAAGCAACTGCTTTGCCAGCGAAATCACTATCAAACATACATGCATACATATAAACTAACAACAACAAACATGGGGAACAGAGTTAAAAAACGGTAAGTCGAATTTGGGCACAAATATTTATTTTGGGATATTACAGAACATGTTCTTCTGACCTCGAGTTTGTATTCCGAAATCTGCCATGAAAATCACAGAATTGGCTAGCAAAAATGATCAGCCAACATGTTCCTTTCATTGATATTCATATAATTGTTCCATTGCAAGTAGGAATTTTCAGTCCAATCATCTAAACCCTTTGCTAGCTGTATATATATGTATATACAAATCTTGATAGATTTCCAACCAGCTCTTTTATCAAAATGGTCTATTGTAATAGTTTGTTTCGTGATTGCTCGCCTTAGAAATTTCGATGGGAATAAACCCCCTTTTCAATAACTGTATGCACTACTGATGAGCTGCAACTCCGAAAGGAGCCAGTTGAATGTATACCTGGCTACAAAATTTACAGTCATCTGAGGAGGATGATTAGTTTACAACAAAAAATGCTTCATTATTTTCAGTAATATACTGTTCTGAGCAAGAGACTAGTCAACTAAACATTTCTTAAGTCAATCTGATAGTTTGTCTAAAATATCTTGCAGATGGTAACGATGACGTATAATATGTTGTCAGACAGGACTTGTCAGCAGCTGGGTGGGTGCCATATTACAGCTCAACACTGGAATTCTAGGTATTGTATTAGATTTCAAACGGTGAATGAGTGTATTTCATTTGAAAGCAATTTCCCTCTATTTGTTAGTATAATTTGTACAGTTTATCATCAGAACCTCTAACAGGAGCAAATACGATCACGTGTCCCATCACGTGAGTACTACATAGAGTAACTCAACGTAAATGGCGTCACTGAAGGAAAACTTACATTTTGACACTTTCATCGGAGCTTGAAAGATATTCCAAAAAAAAATGGCTGGATTAAACTGGAAAAGTATATTAACGATGAGCTTTTCGATGAGAACTTTTCTCAAGGTTTGGTATCTTTGGACATTTTCTTTCACAACGTTATTCCAGAACTCCTATTTGAGTAGCTCGTTCTTGAGGCGGTATAGGCTTCCAATATCACCGTTTCAAGTTTAAAATATATTTTGCTTTTCTACGTTGGTATCGTGAAAGTATTAGTCATGCATCTTTGAATTCAATCGAAATTTGGATTATCCCACAGATTGTTCGGATTGTATTGTGCAATGTAGCATTACAAAATTAACTCCATAAAATCCGATGAATTAAAACTGATTGATTTTTTAGGATACTCATGTCTCGTATGTTTGTCTATTTCCAAATGTTTTCGCCTTCATGCTTGGTCCGATTGAATATATCAAGCCTCAACCACTTACTCTTCTTTTGTAATAAGGAGTAATTGCTAGGCCACAGTTATTTATATGTCACATCACATGGCTCTCTATTTTACCCTTCCATCATTTGTCTAACATTAGTGTACACTACGAAGCAACTTCAGTGGAAAGCGGCCTTGACAACGTAACATCTCAGTGAGTATATATATATATAAACTGGTGCATTTATAATGCGAACAGAGTGTTTGAGCAGAGTTTTAGCCGTTCCCGTCACCTTGGGCAAAAATAACAAGCTCTTTGATTACTATCCTTCACATACCTTGTTGCATAACATCCAGAACTGTTGATGTAATTATAAACGTATATATGTATATACATGATTAATTCCAGTTGTTTCATTGTTGTTAGTTAAAAAAATTGCAACATTTTTACGAAAACGTTGACAAGTTATTCACAAATCATTTATCACACGAACTTACTGAACATCAAGCTTTCTGAAGTTGAAAAACGATGAAGAATCTGTCATTCCGAGTAATTCTTCATATGGTCCTCATTAACGTGACTTTGACAGAATACCACAAGAAAGCATCAATTGCAAGCATCACGTTCAATCGCGTCCGCTGATTACTTAAAACATTCACTCATAAATTTAAGGCATGATGACAAGCCGGTGACACATATCATCGTCACATGGGCGAATATCAGAGAGGTAGGGAAGAGGGAACGGTTTGTGTTCCAAGGCGTCGAGATTGGTTGCGTCACTAACATATATCAGCAGGTAGGTGATGTATATCACTTTATTAATGGCACTTCGGAAAAGGTTAACATTTTGAGATTGTGTTTGCATAATAACATTGCAAACAAGTTGGCGTTATCAGCTGCATGATCTGTTGAGATTAAGTGTTTCATCTTCGGAAACGTCGATTTTCTGGTCCAATGTTGACATCTCCACCCGCTTTAAGTCACTGTCTCCAGCAAGCACTTCAGAACGTAGTCCTCTAGAAAAAGTTTGTTCCGTTCCGCCCAAGTATGCGCCACCGTAATTGCAAATGAACTGTAGGACTGAAGACTGGTGTCTTCAATCGCGAAGTCCTCAATCGTCACAGGGAATGGAGGTGACGTTGCTACTTCATTTATGGTCCCATTACATAAACGCGAACCGAAGATGTTGGCCTTTGCCGAAGTGTTACTAAACAACCTGTATGTTGCCACATTATACCTCTTCATATACCTTTGGGATTGTCTTCTATAAGGTAGTTCGGACTAGAATAAATGATAATTAACCCATCGGTTGCTTGTTCTCTCCCTGAATATCCGAGGTCACAATGATACGGACTACAAATCAACATGTCATTCAAACTTTACAGTAGAAGATGATATGTTGTGTTGTTGTATTTTTGACTACCATTCATAACTAAATGACCAGAAGCATTTTCCCCGTGTTTTCTTGGACGTGTCGCGTTGTAGATGTCAGTTTGTTAGCTTCTATCGGTAAGTTAATTGGTCACATCTATAGACGACTGTTTGCACGTTGATATGATAGTATTATATATGAACAGTTAACTAAGTTATTAATGGAGCAAAAACGGGAATGACTCAGGAGTGTTTACCAAAATTTACCTCTCAAATTTAGCGATTTATTGCTTAATAAATCGATATTCGAACTCACCAATTTCATCCAAGACTTGGCCTGCACAAAATATAGCCAACTTAAGTCGTGTTATCAACTAAACAATGATCTATACAACTGTCCTTTTAAAACACACGTTTTATTCAAATTATTCTCTCACCAGTGCATGTTGCCTCTCATAAATTACCGTCAACTATCTTGTCAATTAAACGGAAATTATTGATGAGCGATGTGCTTCATCAGTCTTTCAAACGGTGACCCATTGGACACATGTGCAATGAACATAGACAGAACATCCAGTAACAAGAGGTGTACTAATTTTGGACATGACTTAGAAACAACCTTAGGACAGTAAAATCTTACTGTAGCGTATAAATGCTTCATAATGACATGCGAAGCGTCAAAAATTAGACATGCGCCTTATTCCTCACGCCCGAGATCATTCGCAGATCATCTAATTGCTAACAACTACGATGAAAAAAAATGGTCAGGTTGAATCGGAATGTTTCTTACATTTGTCCGCGCCACCATCTGAAAATAAGTGACCTCACATTCTATTTCATTCTGAAGATTTCACATGCGGTTAGCAAGTATCTTCCAAAGCCATTTAAATCGGTAACGTTACTCGGACTTTACTAAGCAACAGAACTCAAGTATTCCCTAAGAGTAACAATCTATGATGTTTTGCTGGTCAGAACGAAAACCACTCGATGTTCTACCGCTTAAGGATACTTGCCTACGTCTTGTTGACGAGTACAACTCATCTCGCCCAAACGTTAATATTTTGCCTGTATAAACCAAGTCTTCCTCGTCAAGGGAGTCATTAAAAACGTCTGATGGAGTATTCCATCTTAATTTCAATACGGTTTCTCAGCAGTAAATGAACAAAAAACGGTTGTTCGTCTTGGTGTTTGTAACTGTTCAGGAGACTAAATATTTTAAAAACAAGTGTGCACACAGTGTGTAGTGTGTACAACCTATACTGCTACCTCCCGACCTATACTGCTACCTTCCCGACCTATACTGCTACCTTGCCGAGGTGGTCGGGCTTGTGTACTGTTTTGATCCGGCGGGCTATGCTGACTAGGACTCCGGTCTTTCCAGGTACAACCTTGTCAAACAAGCCAAAGGGGAGCATTCAGACGAAAAGCGGTTACATTCATA
>LUCH01004614.1:7402-38204 GCA_013368495.1 Paragonimus heterotremus | reverse complement strand
AATATAGATAAACAGCTGACGTTATCCTATAATTATACAATAAATCAACCATACGGCTTTTACTTCTTCAACACTAAATTATATCCGTTTGAATACGTCATGCGAATTTGATGTTGATGCTGACCACACGGACTGTGCATCTAACGATGAGTAACGTACGTTGTAATCTACATTCATCAGCTGCAATATATAAACAAATTGATGAGGTAAAATGTAAGCAAAGTGCAACCAGTCTAGTTCTTCTCCTCATACTAATTTCGTTGAATGAAGTTTGACGAAAAATAGTTTCAAGCTGAGATCATCAAGCAATAAATGAAGCTTCAATCCATTGATGACGATACAAATGGGCGAATCAAATTGTTGGAGATGTGGGAACAAAATACATTTTTCATGAGCACAACTAATTTCTGCCAGTTAGTGTTTCGGTTAAGTAAAAATGAATATTCTACCTTCAAGATCTTGCGCATCCGACAACACAAATGTCGATAACAAAAGTAGTGTGGTCTCGATCAAATTAAAATTTCAACACTCATTCATGTGTTCAATTTGGGAACCAACCAACTTCAATTTGAACGCTACAAATGAGTTCTATAACAAGTCTACACTGATTAACTAGGAACCTGAATTGAGAAATAATATGCAAGAAGATAGATCGGAATGGCCGGTTTTCAGCTCATATGCGTAAGTTCATACAAGAACGAATCATGTACGTTTTATTGTAAAATACTCTTTTAAGTTCGACTCACCGTTGTCAAGAACTCTGTAAAACTCTATTCAAATACCACATGGATTTGAAGAGTGCTTACAGCAAATTCAGTAAACATAAAAATACAATCAGAAGCAGACTACCAAACAATCTATGCGAGACAGAAAGTAACCGGAAAGTTTCAATCAGTATGTTACTCTCCGATTCATGTCACTGAGGCCAGTAAACAGAATACTCAATTGAATGATGTTCTCATAGAAACACACTAATTGAGAGATAAATAAGACATTTGATAAGCGACACGCAGTGAAAGATGAACTAGGAAAATAAGTTCAATGTTCCATCATATCATGGGCTATTGAAAACAGTGATGAGTGACCGTGGCATTGTGCACCAAATCTCCATCACTATGACTGAGAACGATTGCACAAATATTCAAAAGCGGTGAATTGGAAAAGTAATTGATATTCGAAATGCATGTTCAATGTACACAGATTAAGTTTTCGGGTTTGATATAAGATGATGTTATGTGACTTCTGCATGTTGGTGTAAATTCCAAACAGTACTATTATGTATGTTTCCGCATCAAACTAGCAATCCTTTCGCGAGTAAAATCGTCCTAGTTAAAGAAGACTCAATTGTGAAAAATATAATTTCCAACTTGACTCGAAACAGTGGACGAAACAAAATGCTACAGCATATGCATTGCTTCATGAGTGAAGATGAAAAGTCACGTCAAAAATACATAACTTCACACGTTTAACCCAATCATTCACCAAGCTAACTGTGTCTTATGTAATCCGTCAACGATCTAGAGGACCTGACTGGTCGTACATGGTTTTTCGTGCATTTCATTCTGTTACTTATCATCACCGCTGATGATCTATGAAATATTGGCCAACGTTCACATTACAACATTCACACATTAGATTCTTAAATTCTGTACATCATTTCAGAGCTCATATATTAAGGTTCTTGCCGCTTCCTGACATTCCGTTTTTACCATTAGCTTAAACCCAGCTGGAATCAAGCAGTTTCACAAATGAATCTCTGATAACAAATACAATGCTTCTTACAACATGGTTTTCGGGTCGATGGACTGCCAGAATCTTTAAAAATTCTGTGCGTTTGCTGCACTTTACGGTCATTGTACTGCAATCAGTTGGAAATTAAATCCATTCCCATTTAGCATGAGACTGAGCAACAATCGAACAACTATGCTCAAATATTTGGATTCTTCGAGAGATTATTTAAAATTTTCAGGACCAACTTTTAAGGCTTGTCTGGTTATAATCAACTCTGAATATTATCTATGAATTTTGGAACTTGAAGGTCGTGCTTACAAACAATAAAATGATACCCGAATAGCTGAACTTGAAGTAGACTGTTATACAATGGAAATAATGGTAATACTAACGAAAACTATAGTTTTGGTAATCCAAGTTAGAAATGTGAGTACGAGAAACTAGTTGCCAAAAGTTGAGTGAACAGACAGAATTAGAGTTTCTCATTGGTTACTACTCGTATGTGAAAAGCGATTCGAAATTGATGTCACTTAGATTCTGGTTAACGTCACATCCGAATCTCATCACCTGAGATCTCTCTGTCACAGAAACATCGGAACAGATCAGTAAATAATGTAAAGAGACTTTTGGAATATCAAGTTAATCGCTTAGTACAAGTGTTATTACATTATACATATGTGCATATTATGTATACGCACAGTCGACACACGTGTCTTTTGCAGATTAACGGAAACGTTGAAGAAACTTGAACCAGTATTAGCACAACTTACCATTCAGCACTAGGTTTGTGTAAAATGTGTAATGACAACAGCACATGATTATCCCATGATGTGATTGTAGATTTTACAAGTGTTTGAATAATGAACTGTTATCTTGTGACTCGTTCGTTCGCACAGGCTGTACTTCCTTATAAACAGTACGTTACTAACGAAATGAATGTACTTTGCTGTAGACCAAATTAAACACACATGGAAAAGTTTACCAGAATTCAAATGCATGCATTGACAATCTGAAGTTACTTCCACACTACTGAGTAAAGAATTCCTTCAGAAAATATCTCAGCACATATACCTGTTATCATATCCTAGCAATGTTGTCGATATATACAACATTTGAGATTATCTATTATTAGGCAATATATTATTGGGTGTAACTCAGATGATGAACTAGACGTGGACAATGAGAAAGATTCTGCATCAAGTGCATTGTGTGATCTCAGGTTTGATAAAAAAATTTACTTATTGCAGTTTTCAATCAGTTTTCACAAGCTTACTGATGAGTAGTCGTGCATTTTGGTTAATTTCAAATTTAACACCGACCTAACAAACGCTTTTCGACCTGGTTCTAAAGTTTTAATCGCAAGGCTATCGATTGGAGTGAACAAGACAGTCTCCTCTCGAGGCGATCGGGCAACCTCATCAGTACTCGCAAGCGAAAGTGGTTGAGTGTTCACATTTGATAATTTGGTCATGTTTAATGTGAGGTCAATGGCCCATTGGTTATCACGGTTGCCTCATAAAAGCGTGGCCAGAATGCTAACCCCGGCTGTGGAGAGCATATGCACTACTGACGATCTCTAATGAGAGCAGAACTGGGGTCTAGTGATTGCCTTTGAAAGGAGTTAGCTGGAAAATCTCTCGATGCGGATGATGCTCAAATGGAAACTATTTAAGTCGTCAGAATGTCGTCTCTGTTACGTCCAGTTGATTTTGTATCTGAGTTCACCCTGTACTAATAGGTGGTAACTAGCGTTTGATCATGAATGTAACGATGAGCACATCTTCGTTAACAATCGTTCGTTGAAGTGCAACAACAAGTCAGGAAAACACGTGCATTAATAGAGGTTTTCATAAAATAGTTTTCAGCATTTCGTTCTGTCCAATTAAAACCCACCTCCTTGAATATAATGAAAATACTCGGCGCCTACTTCACATGAATTTTGCAACCCAATTTGCTCAGAAAAATGATATTGTTGACGATAATGCAAGCGTGCATATGAATATTAAAAATTATATTTTCACAGTCTCAACCAACTTTTGGGGGCATTAAGTACAATCGCTACTTGTCTAATAATCTAGCTATACCACATGTGCTTTATAGTACATTTTCTTGTAGAATTAATAAAGCTTAGTGAATTTTTAATTCCAGACCACGTAAATTCACTCCAACACACATGATTCTTATATATATTTTTATATACGCGATAACAAATAATCAGATACTTATGCTTTCCAAAAGTTGCAATGAGTCATTAAACATAAAACGTTGACGCACATGCCAGTTTTACTGAAATTACACAGAAATGATAATCTAGCTGAGTAGAAATACTTGGTGAATATTTGGAACACATGTAGAATTTTGGTACTCATTCGAGGGTTTTGAAAAAATCATATTACATACACATATATTGATGTGTGATACCGAATGGTTTAAGTGAACACGGTAAAAGCACCACAGTCTAAAAGATGATTATTTTTTCGAATAAATGTTTGGATAATAAGAACTTTCGACCGGCCAAATGGGAACAAAGATCACAGACTTTACAATTCCGAAATAAAACGGGCGGCCGACTGTTCAAAGTATATTAACTAGCTTAAAATTGATCGGAGTACTAATGCTCACATTAGGATTGCAGTTGTCGACCACCATAGCATTATTTCGGATATGTGTGAATTCTCAGCTAACGCAAGAAATCCGACTGAGGTATCACTAATTACCAAAAGCTGAATCCAATCATTCGAAATAGTTGTTATCATACCTTTGAAAAGAACTTGAAAACGTAGTATGTGCGTGATTAAATGTGAACTAAATCTAGCAGTTTCATGTGTACAATTTATCCCACATATTTTTGATGGTGTTGCGTCTAATGCAGCAGCAGTATCAGCAGTATTCGAACGAATGCATATCTTAGCGTTACTACAAAAGCATTCTGACACTATAATTATTTGTGACTCACCGAACGATAACGTCCTCAGGCCTGTTCAGTTAAAAAAGCAACTTCAGAAGAGATGTTTGCAAAATTGCAATGCCACTTAGCAGTTTAGAACATTTCATCTATGAATATCTGACACGGAATTTAATCTAACGATCTAAGTTGCATACACCATGCAGCGATTAGCATTTGAAGCAAACTGAGAGAAAACCGTACGATGAAGATAATTGAAGATTCAATTAGAACTAGTGAAAGACAGAGTTTTAACTAACAGATTGTTTTCGATCAGTTTTGGTCTTCGGCCGGTGTAATTATATAGAATTATGTAGTGGGTTAGAAAGACGTAGGTAGACAAAATAACGAAGGGACAATGTGATTGGATAAATAAACAACACAGCCCGGTTGTGGTTAGGAACGCAAATAAAGTTGATCCAGTGTAGTCAGTGTTAATCGGGATGAGACAGTGGGACAGGGAGAAATTGTTTCACAAGTTACTAATTCGTGTTTGGCTAAGGATGCCCCACAGTTTAAAGGAATTTCCTCGGCACACACAAATTTGGGTGACCTAGTCGGATTGCAACTGCCCCGATTATCGACCTTTCGCGATAAGGTGGCCGGGACACAACAGACAGTGCGTAATGCTCTCCTTGTGTCTGTGTTTTGATCACAATCAATAAAATGCGCCATAATTGATGAACCAATGCTTTTGATTGTTCCAGAGTGAATTCAAGTGGGACAGTGTTGACGGGTTCGTTCAGATAAGCACCCAGTAGTGTGATCTATGTATGCTGAATCACAAGAAAAGTCGAACGAATAAGTCAAGAAAGAGCAACATTAGTAGGTACGTTATCTTTCATATTCAGTGAAACCACCTGTTTTGAGTGGAACGTGACAACAGAAATTGCGGCATAACAAATCGTGTTGATGGGGTTACCTGTTCGACACGATATCATCTGCACCGCTTGTTATACCACAAGGTCTGTTGTCGGATTTCACAATCATGCGATGTTAACTTTTTATCCAATCACGTTGTCCCATTATTATTTTGTTGGCCAATAACTTGCTATCTTATTTTCTATAATTATATCAGCCAAAGAGCATATTCGATCTGAAAAACGTTTGTTCAACACTATTTTATAAAGGTTTATGATTAGTTGTGGCGAATTGTGGATAGTATGAAACATCCAATGGAACATGGATACTAGACTGAATAGTTAACGTTTTTAACATTCAATAACTCACATGTCATCGTCTCCTTTTTCAACACTGAATTGTATTAAATTAATATGTGGATATCCTTTATGAATTTATGAGCATAAATTGAGGGTGTAGTTGTATGATTATTCTAGACAGTCCTGTTCGTATTCTCATGTTTTTTGTATGCACGGTGTGCAGTTTCTAAAAATAACAATTTTGTCTTAGGTTCAAGCTTCATAATATTGTAAGGATTGAGTAAATCTGATTCAATCTGGAGCCGCCGATTTACCACTTCAATCTAAATCCTTTTGCAACCAATGACCTTCTAGGTGGACCGTTTTGCACATTTGTATCAACATGGTAATTTGACATGATTATTTCACCCCAAATAACATCTATAGAATATTATTGTGTGTTACTTGGCTAATTTTCTATCGGTAAGTATAAGGATGGATGGATTACATCCGGTTGCATAGTACGTCGTGCACTGACTTATGTGTACAGTAAAAACGCCTTGAAAATGAACTGAAATTTCGCACACTTACTGCCAAGTTTCCTCACTGAGTCTGAAACCAAGAGAACAGTGGAACGTACTCAAAAGTTAGATCATTGTGTCAGTATAAAATCGGTCTAATGTGGTGCATTAAACTAATGAGTTTCATTCGGATTAATGCGATTCCTTCTCGAAACATGGTTCTTGCGAATAATTACACTCCACGTCTAGTCAGTTCGACACCCAGGAAGGGTATCTGATTTTATTTCACAATTTCACTGATGAATTCGATGTGTGCACATGGTTCATATCTTATTAAGCGACTCGCACACTATAAATATGCCATCAACCTATCTTTTGAAAACTAAGTTGGGTTCATAATGTTTTGTGCTTGTTTCTCAACGGGAACAACAAACATATTGGCTTGTATGGGTTTAAGAGGAATGCTCATGGTACGCCACCCACCTGGCGATAAAATTGTCTATTAAATAAAAACTATACCTAAGCGCATACGATAAGAAACTTTCACGAATGGAACGTTAGTACGGCTAATTTTAAATGGTTTTCAAATACATATTTGAGAGATAACGCCATAGGACATGATCACATCATTTTACATTGTGTATTTCACCAAATTTACGCTCAGTAATACGGCTAACCGAATGTGTTACAGTACGTTTGTGGTTGGCTGCTAAATACAACTATTGTCTGATTCCCAAACGTCACCACACTTATTAAGGACATACTAATGTTAACATGTACAAATAAAAGCAAATCAAATCCAGAAAGTTCGATGTGAAATAAAACCGGGTGAGTTATTGTAAGATAATTTGAAACCATTATCGTGGGACATTTGCCGGCAATGTATGAAAGTATGCAAAATGTTGCACGTGGTTTTCAGCTTTTTCAAGAACTTATGCCTGTTACCTAAGTGCTGACTGGACCAAGGTGAAGAAAACAGAAAGCTGAGAATAGTGTTTTATCGCTTCCGTCCCAGAGTTACATCGTGGCAAACTTAAAATGCAATAATGCGCATTCTTTAGTGCTTGTAGTCAATCAACATTATCTGTTGACTGGTTAATATATCGAACCAGTCATGTAATGGGGCAAAATAAGTAAACATGTATCCACACTGTTGCAGTTTTTACTCAGTTGATCTGCTTATTTATTCCTACAGATAAAATTGTTCACTGATCTGTGTAAACCTATTTGGTTAGTTTGATTAAAATCGCACAAATGCTCCATTAATAACGAGGTGTCCAATTACCATTCTCAGTACACTGCATCTTATGTCTCGCTGAGGCCTCACGGATCAAACGTGTGCACCAGTGGCTGTTTGTCTATAAACAGTCATCGGTAGCTTTTTGATTATTGCTACAGTTTAACATAATGCAGCAACTTACTGATATATGCCAGTTTTTATCTCTCTCATTTTCGAATTTTAAATGGTTTTTCAAATTTATTTTTCAATAACGGATTGGCTACATCTACGCATGCATACGGGTTGCGCAGAACGTTCACTAGTTAGTCATCAAGTGCACTAAGTCTTCTGCTAGTTTGTGAGGAGTCGTTCATTTGAATTGCGGTTGAATATACGCAAACACTCGTTTTTGAAATTCACGCCGCACAAATGTCAATTTATTAAAACCTGGATAATCAATCAGTCACTACAATTAATAAATTGTTCACATTGAACTAACACCCCTAAGTCGTATACACATGAGGGTGAAGTTAGCCGGTGTGATGATTTTAATCGAGGAAGGTTATTTTTCCGATTTTATGAATAAATCTTTAGTGTCAAATATTTGCAACACTCCTGCGAACAAACTTTAGAACTGGAAACAGTTCCACTCAATCTTTCCAAGTTTGTATCATCACAGGAAACGATAGCTGTGAGTGGCCAGAAAGCAAGAACGGTAAAACTCTTACAACATACGAAATACAAATGTTGTCTCTGGTGTGCTGATGGTTTTGTGAGACAGTGTGTGTGCAATCTTCAGAAGATACATCAAGTTAGAAAGCATTGTTTAAACATCATCAAGAAATGACAAAACATACTTGGGCGAGGGATTTTCAATTCTGTGACAGGAATGGTCGTAAAATAGAATCATCATCCGTACAAGTGTTAGGGTTAAGCCAGGCTGAAGTTACTGGAGTTAGTACATGTTCTACGGGATTCTCTGTTCACTCAGCAAACGGGTACTAATCACAATATACATTTGAGGTATTTCTGTAAGCGTGAACAAATCACGTTCCATAACCATTACTGTATCCATACCTGCAAAGTCTTCCCCATTGCTGCGTTCACCAGGATAATCGATTGAATCCTTGACAACTATACACTGTCCCAACGGCACCCATTCTGCACACTTTGACTCCAAACTTTTGAATTGGGATCACCTGGCACACGACCTCAGACACATATTGAACATTGCCTTGCCTCATACATATGCGGCTGCTCTAGTATGCTTGGTTCAAATCACCAAAAGACCAGTTCTACACAATTACGAACACAGTTTGTCTAACTATTCCGCCCCCCACATTGTCCACCAGTTCACTCGCAGTTGCAGTGAAGTTTACATTGACAGAACAGATCGACAGTTATCTCAATATATTGTAGAAAACGTTCCAAAATGATTGAAATAACTGCTAACAAAACAATCTCCGGCCGGCGAACCGGTTGCTTAAAGGCTTGCAACATCGATTGCTATACATTTTGCAATAACAGGTCACCCAGTTGATCCACTTAGATCATTCAGTATACTGTTACGCAATCATAGACCGAGGCTGCTAGGCATTAGCTAAGCTATACTGATCGGAATTTGCCAGCTGGCATTGTATGCACACCAATAGTTGAATCAACTCATTAGGTTGCTTTCGTATTGATGATAAAATATTTGTTGTGAATGTATACATGTCCATGCATTGTCTGTTGTATATAACTTGCATGTTTTACATTGGTGATTGATGTGAGTAAACCAAGTGTTATCAAATCACATGTCCTGCGCTGCTAAAGTTTTAACTTGTAACGTTAAACAAGAGGACCGGTTTTCAATGAAGAACGTGATGTACTTGTTAGAAAACGTTCAAAGTAATATGCATGTGGAGAGAATCATATCAACGGGACTAACACGTTTCCGATTTCAAGACCAAGTAGAAAGTAGAGTTAATCATAAATCCTACAAAGTACCTGTTGTGAGTGTTAAACAAATCATCATAACTAAACAGTAATATCCATCATCATCATCACCACAGATGTTGGACATTTATTTATGCAAAGTATCTCACTTTTTGAAATGTATTTCATTTCTTCGGAAGATTTTGTAATATGTCAAACCAGTTATATGGGAATTAGTATTACAGAATTTTCATAATATATGAGCAACCTGTATTACAAGTTCTTTTTGATGAAAACTATTCGTGTCACACGAGAGTTAGATACGTTTGGTCTGTTCGCTATGTGACCATTCTACATAACCACCGTCACGAAAGGGCCAAAAGACCATGTTATTTAACAGTAAGATAGAAGAGGTTTCTGGAATATAATCCTGAGTAAAACGAATATCGGATAACAGTGGCAGACTACAACACAGTGTAGAGTATACACATCACAGACGATGTTTACATAATTTCATCGTTAATCTTCACTTCTCCAATAGCTTTGTCGCAATAACCCCAATTCCTTCAAGACTTAAAAATGCTTCCAAATCTTATTCACGAACTTCTGATTACATTGAGAAAGTGCTCGAATTTACTAGAAAAATTCCGTATGTTTAACCTCTATCTGTGATAATATTCTTCTACTGTGAGCGAAATAGTCACTAACTTTCAACAGTTTGATGTAAGCCTTGAAAGAGAAAAACAGAAATTGTAGCCCATTTTTATATTTACTTACAGCTAATATTGCCCCAATGAGCAAGCAGTAATTTCAGGTTATGAATTAATTGAACTCGGCTGACCACAAACCAATTAAATTTTCTTACCGACTGAGTTACTTAATTCAGCTTCAATTGAAATGTTTAGAAAATAAAGCAAGATTTGACAACATTCCTTACATACTACTCATCAATAAGACTGCTTTACATCACAAATTATCCAAAAAATCAGTGGGCAACGAGAGTTATAGCATTCACATGGAATCGTCCATGTTATATATAATACCAAACTACAGGTTTATGCCACGAAGAAGGCATCACTTGACCGGTTATCTGTAATAGTGCGGCTAACTCTCTGGTCAGGATTGTAGAAGTAGTCACAATTGTTTCAAACTTTGGTCATCTTGAAAGTGTATTACTTTTTAAGGTTTCATGTACTGGCATATTACATACATTATTAATTAAGAAACAAAAAAACACGATCGGACATTTTTCTTTCCTTTAGCTTCCATCTGCAGAACATGCTAACAAAAGATATAAAACCCACATACTTTGTTTTTCAAGTAGTTCTGTGTGAGTGAAGTATTTAGAATAAACTTAATTCAATGGCTGCCCAAAAACAAGTCTGTAAATTTCCTGTTCTCAATTTAAATAAATTCGAAGGTTTTGGATTCCAAATCAGCATGTGTGTATAATTTAGTTTTCACTTCTTTTACACGTATAGTGGAATTTAGTCATCTCTATGGAAGTTATATTATTTGGGTCCACCTATAATAAACAGTTATTAGCAGTTGTTCGAGAACATTCTTGCACGAGTTACCTCCAGCTGATCATCCCATCAATATAACCTATAGTCAACGGTAATGTTGAATACACCCGATGATTTAAATTACGGGAAACTTTCGGAGGAGGAAAATGAACCAGATGAACGCAAATGAGATGCATTTCGTTAGGTCAGAACTTACACGCATTACCACGTATTACTGTTGATTATAATCATACCATTTAGCAATTGTACATATGCTGTAGACGGCTTATATACAAAATCACGTCGTACGTTTTATTTACTCGTCCATATTTGACTGCTCTGTTTGCCGAACTTTCATTGTTTCATAGGTAAAGGCTTTATTGATCAAGTGACTGCAAGTAAACGTAATTCACTGATCCTGTCTTGTATGGAAACAATATGACAAACAAATCTATTAAAATAATTATCAGATGTTAACTGACTAACTGGCGAAGATGGACAATCACGCAAGACTACTCGTCAGTAGTCAGATAGATGCATTTGTTTGAGTGTTTAAGTAGCCTGGGCAAAATACACGAAAGAACATTAGAGTGCACTCAAGTAAAGTTTGATGTTTCCACAAGTGTTAACAACCGTGGCGTCTAGGAATTAATGTTACGTACCAATCAGCATATTTGTCTGAGGTGATATTGAGGTATGTAACTCGTTTGTTGATTTTCTGGATATACAATCACCAAATAGTTTGCGTTCTTCTCTCGCAACACCATTTAGAAATTAGGGCTAGGAGCCAGCCAATAGGACGTACCTCTGAAAGAAATTGTGTCACGACACTCTGGACACATATCTGATTTGTTTCATACATAGACAACTGAAGGAGACGGTCATCGACTGATATTCATATATTCTCAGTGTAGTGTTTTTGGGCACAATACTTATGAACAACGTTGTATTCCATAATTTCTCGTTCCAAAATGAGTGTAATTTGAAGTGTTAATTTCGGACTACGAGAAGGTGGAAAAGTTGTCAATAACTGAAGAATTAATTCACACATACATTTTGATAGACATTGAATGATTTGAACATGATTGAATAGAAATGTATTGCATAAAGCTTAAATTGGTGGGAATAGAATACACCTTTCGAATATGCGAATGTGAGCACTAACCCACGGATAGGTTGGCGGAACCTGCATAAATACACATATAACGGAAATATTTTTTATCATATGCCGGCGTTCCATTGTAAATCAAAGTAATAAATTGTACATAACGTTGTTTCTCGCAAAGATCTAAGGCGAAGATGACAACCGGTTTTTGTGCCATTATATACAAAGCCTTGAAAACGTTCGTTAGTTGAAGCTGTGAATTTTATTGAACGACGAAGACATTGGATTCAACCACTCTTTATTATCTTCACCGGCTATTTTAAGCGCGAGCAATCGTTGGTACGTGCTCCAATTATTCCGTATGTTTACTATTTCTTACAGCCTATTAGAAAATCCCCTAACATATTTCAAAGATGCCATAATAGAGGAACTGTACATAAAGCCCTCTCATACTTGTTCAACTATGGATCTCTGGCACACCAAAACCAGGACATTCGAATCCGCAAGAAGATTGCAACGCTGGGAAATCTACACAACAGTCTCCATCCAAGTGTAGTTAACATGGCGTGCAAGAATACGTAATACAGTTTATAAACTTCAACCAACTTCAACATTGTGTCACCATTTTAGTTGCCCACATTTTCATTTGCAATAAGAACAGTTCTCTTCAAATGGTTGTTCGTGCTTCACACGACACTACTAAGAGGTATACGTGGTTAATGTTGTCTCAGTGTGACACGCAATGGATATGTCAGTAGTGTATTGATTGCTCCTTTTCAGGGTGACATGAGTACATGGAGACGGAACAGCACATCCATGATTTTATTCTCATAGGTTAGGTGCATCCGATTAAACTGGTGAACGTTAAGTGAAAAGTATGGATAGGTAAAAAAAATGCGGACAAACCGAGAATACGGATATCGGTGCTTCATGTATCGTCCATTATGTGTACCCATGTGTATTGGCTTTCGTTTGGTATCTCACTATATAAGAATATGCTAAGAAATGGACCCTGTGGTGACAATGTAGTCTATTTGACAAGTCTACGAAGCTGAGACACTTCCGGTTGTATCTGTTGACTAGTTGTCTGTGATCTTACATACTGTCATTTTTATCCAGATACTCGACACTTCGATCACTTCAGAATGGTTACTCTGGATCATACACTAGGTAAGCAAGTACTAATGGACAGTAATTGAGTAGTTTCTCAAACATTAATGAATCAGATGCGTGTGTATTCACACAAGGTCTGCAGTTGATAGAGAATGAATTTTTGGAAATACAATAGGTACTCTACACAAATAAAATTACATAGTCCCGTCGTAGAATCTGCATTCAGAATAACAGATATAATTTGTGAGGTAAATAATCTAGACACTCTGGAAAGTGTTAAGAAACAAAACTGAATAAATGGACTGTCAGTAGTTCATTTGCTCTACGTACCATTTTCTATCATCTTTTTGTTTTATTAGAGTGGATCAGTAAAACTCGTAAACTTTGCTCACTGTATGAGCACGTAGTTTCATTGCCAGAAGTGGACCAAACGGGGGTGTAAACGTGATTTGTAACAATAAAGCATTACTGAACTAATCAGCAGGTATTTTGGTCACAATCTAGTGAGCGCCACAAATATTTTCTGAACAAAGAAAAATAATGTGTACTGTGGGAGGTAGTGCAATAGTTTTGCACGAAGTTGACAGTATATCGGTTGCCTTACCAAATTCTGCAAGCGAATGATCATTGTTTCCAATCAGAAGGTTGACACTGGCATGTTTTTGCAGTGCATCTTATTCTGTCCAATGTAATGGATAAAGCGGAATTGATCTTAAGCTGTGCTGCGTACACCAAGAAACCGGAAATCCAATACGTACCCAACGACTAACACACTAGTTGTCAATATGATTTCTTCTGGCAGGTTAGATGAAGCAGTAGTGCTGTGCACTTCAATTTAGAGCGGACCTTACGTTATTAACCCTGTTTCTATTAAATCCGAATGAGCTCAATACAACTAGGATTAGATTATAAAAACGCTATTTATTCGCTTATGTTAACAACGATCAGGCAAAAATCGAATTTTGTAACACATGGCAAGAATACGGAAGAAAATATCGCGAACTTTCCTGATGTGTAACAACACGATCTAAATGTACTCATATATATATATACGTATATATGAATATATATTAAGTAAACTGCCCCGAAGACATCAGACAATACTGTGGGACACATTTTCCAACATTCTCTCACTATGAGTGATTTCCGAAATTTCAAGCATTGCATACATCTACTGAATGCTTGACAATACCAATGTATTAGTTATATGTCTGTCATACGTTTAACGAGTGAACAGTGGTTTACTGATGATTAGCTGACAGTATGCGTTTGATTTTGCATTGGAATTAAAATTCTTGTGGGATTTTCATGTGTACATTTAGACAATCAGTTACATTCGTGAACTTTCCGAATATATTGAGAGTGGGCACGACGACAACATTCGATTGGTGTGAACTGAGATTAAAGTGGTTGACATATAACTACGGCTTGTGTCTTGAGTTATTAATATATGTACATTGTATCAACGTTGTTTCGTTATACACCACCCTACTGTTTGTGGGTTTTAATGCTGAATTAGTGTAAAAAGTCATTTGAACGTCCTAATCAAATCGAAATACAAAGCGACTTTCAAAAAGCTGCCTGCGACTAATGTGTCGGTTTTCAAACCCAGATGTTTGTTTGCTTCTTGATTCTTAGAGTAAACAAAGCGAATATTTTGTGAATGTTTTTGTCTCTTTGCTGACCTAAACACTGCTACGTTCTGTTGATATGGCAGGATCAACAGTTGCAAGCCACAACCGGAAAAAAACACAGGAAAGTACGGTGTGTTTTAGACAAATCGAGTCCGGTCCATGTTGCTAATATGTTGTATATTCAAGAACTAGAGATATCGGTGAGTCCTATGGGTTTTCCGGTAAGCTATATTGTACGGTAAGCGTGTCCCGGTTCCGTTAGTAAAACGGAACTAAGCGGTGTATATCACATTCATCCAATTGACCAAGAAGCCAAGTTGCAATAAGAGCTATGTTGTAAGAATGAATACAGTGCACCTGCAAAATGTGAGCACATTTAAAAACTTGAAACCAAACGTCAAGAATGATAGACTGTACAAGTTTACGTCTGGTGAATTTCGCTGCATCTCATCAGGCACAGACAGCAATGTTAATGTTTATATAACGAAGTCAGATAAAGTTATTCGAAACAAATGCAAAACGACACGGCTAATGGAAGTCGTTTTGAATTGGGCTACTGAGATGACCTAACTCGAGAGACGTCTGCGCATAATGATCACTACAAGCGGCTTGCGTTACACTACATTTGTTTTCATTCACGTATCACTCATAATATGGGTACCGGATGGAATAGGACAATTAAGCATGTGAATGGAGGCCATTGTGATCCGGTTCACCTATGGCTTCTGTAATGAATTTGGAAGCGTGCGTAATTATTTCTTTATATCAAGATGCGGAGAAGTGACTTTCGATCAACAATGCTTGTTGCTTTCGTTGTGTGGGTTACCCAAGGCCAGCCGATGAGTCTGTAGCATCACACCGTTGTGTGGTCAAGGTCATATATCCGAACCGATTTGCTGTGATGTGTGAGCAGAATGTTCCGCCCACATTTCCGTCATTGAGCCACCCTTACGCCCATGCACCTGCAGTGACTTCGACCAACACAGAGTTTGTCAACACCACCGCGGTCAATGTCACGTGTACACGCATACACAGGCACGCAAACATAGCAACACACACAACCAACCTCCCCTCCGACGTTAGTCTACGGCAGGTGACTCAATCCAGTGTCCTCGCCGAAGCTGACAGGACAACGAGACCGTCCACACATGTGAACACAACTTGTCTGGGTCTCTCGCGCGCCGGTGAACAAAACACAGCTACAATGCTCCGTGGACTATACGGTATTTCCATCGACATCTATGGGATTCCACCCAACGCTGCACTAACACACCCACGGATTAGATCTCTGTATTTTGTCCGAACCCTTGCTGCAAGTGCACTTGTTATATTTGTTCGTTATTTCCATTACTTCTTTGTTGCATATCCTTCTGAGATTATTTAGATGTTTGGTTTCACGTGTTGTAATTAGCAAGCCAGCATCTAAAAGTCTCTTTTCACCACACATTCAACTCAACCGGGAAGACGCTCATCTAATTGATTATGCAGATGCGGATCTGTTCCTCCACGTAGGTGGCCCGATATTCACAATTAAAACGGTAAATAGTGACTGGGCGTACGGAAGTAGTGACACTTTCACCGAAGGGATTAGTATTTGGCATGTTGAATATAACATCTTGACCGAGACTGTATGGCATATTAGACTGACTACTGCTCGAGGTCGCTGACTGCTCTGCCCCATCACATCAACACAATTATGGCTTGGCTGGTATGTGACGCTTTGGTTGGATGCCATCGAGTGTCTTTTCGTAGCATAATCAGGCTTGCTATGCCGTTTGAGGAATACAATGAGATGGTCACTAGATTGTAGCACTGATGATACTTGCCGTGGTTTACTGTGTGAGATGTCAGAATGGTCCGTGTTTCTGGTACTACGAAATAGTCTACAAATAAGGACATGTTTGTACTAAACTGGAGTAAAGCTGTTAATGCCAATTTGCTGACCAGTACATGTAGTCTTTCCACAAACAAATTCTTCGAATGTACCAATTAACCGTCACATTGTGTGGACGTGTAGAAAGACCGTATATTGATCAGTCTCTTGTTGGACTGAGATGCGTTTGACGTAATGGGTGCAAACACGCTGCATTTTTACTGCAGGTGGTAGTTATGAGCGCATAATCTCTACAGCTTCCACTGAGTCTATTCCGCATCGCGGTATGGTGTTTATTGAAGAGTTTCATCAAACACAGCCAAATAGACGAGAGGTGGTCGTCGTCACTGCGGCTGACACAGGCAAAATGTGCTTTGAGCATGAGGGCTTCCGTCAGCATCCGTTCGGTGCTAGACGTGAAAACATGTTGTAAGACCAGGACGTTGTCATGATCGATCTTATGATCTTCAGCTAACTTATATTACATCCAAGGATGTTTTGTATCGTCAAATGGACGGTGTGGCACTGGATTCAGTTGTCTCACCAATAGTTGCGAAAAATTTCTCACATCACATGGAAACACAAGCACTGTTCAATTTTGCCGATCCTCTACAGATATAATTAAAGTATGTAGACAACACATTTGTGACAATCAAATCTAGCCACAAGAAAACATACCTCCAAGTTATAACTGAACAATGCAGCACTATTACGTTCACAGTGTAATCATAGAATGGACACAAATGTATAAAATTACTGGCTTGTCAACTGACTCTAAACGAACAACACATGTGCGATATTAGTATCCAATTGTAAGCAACTGACTCCAATTGGTGCCTGAATTTCCATCCACCATATTCGCAGTGCGTCTGTCTCATCAGTAGCGAACAGGACGGAGAAATCTGTAATAACAATGTCACCTATGAACAAGGAATTGCCCAGTTGGTTGCAGTGTTGCAAGACAGAATGTTCACCGATGAACTGTTAACTACACCTGTGATAGAATCAAACAGAGAAGATAAGAATGCGTGGACCGCTTCATTTGGAAAACCCTATCGAGTGGGTGCATCTGAAGCAATCAGCAATGTCCTAACGGACAATGAAATCAGCAACAGTGCCACACATGCTAGCTGGAGATCATAAAATCGATTATGGGAATATCCTGATCCTACAACATGGTTTCAAGCTTTACACTGAACGGATTCTCGCGGAAGCACTCGTGATCAACACACACCCTACCTTTGTCAGCCGCATTGATGGTGATCACCTCTCCTCTGTTTGGCTAGGCTTGACGACGCCTCCGAATAAACATCACATTATGATACATAATGAACGCAGTGGTAGCTACCAGGGTTACGTCAAGCAAATTATCCCTGTCAACGCCAATGATGATCTCATAAGCAAAAGCACACATGCATACACAGAAGACGGTGAATAGATTCGATGATTAACTGATAAACAGTCAGCCAAGGTATTGAATTGGTTGTATGCTAACATGTTTTTTTTCGCGTGATCATTTGATTGCAAAGTTGCCTTAACAAAATTTGCTTACAGCAACCGAAATGTCAGAAATATGAATATAAGTTTTCACAATATCGCTGTGTTACTGACCGTTTTATTTATCTAAGTATTCCCATATGACACACAATATAGTTAACCTCATCACAATCATTTTTGATTCACAGATTCTAAATCTACAACCGACTTATGTGCAATCTAAGGGTCATGTTTGCGATTTTAATTGGCAGTTTTCCCTCAAGATGTGTTATAGGGATAATTGGCATGAAAGAACTGAACACATTTTCCATTGCTACACGATATACCTGACGATAACTTTCCTTTCAAAATCAAGAATTGATGTATGAAGTGAACATGAGAAACAGTCGTTTAAGTTTTGTTACGTACAGGTGGCCCTAAATCTCGGGAGATCAACGAAACCGTGGTACCAAAAAATACAACCAGTTCTATACGTTCCGTATGTAGCATTGTGTCTACTTCATACGCTAGTGAACGTACGAACTTCCATTCATATCAATCAAGTATTGCTGCCATGTATATTGTTCAGACAGTCCGGTTGTTTACATTTGCGGCTGACAGAATTGAGTATAACGTCAAAGTTCAGTTATCGCTGTTTTGGAGGAACAGTACCCTTCCTACTCACCCATCTTGCCAGCATCAACTGAAGTTAAACAGGACCAGATTTATCACTGATGGAAAATGACTAAAAATAAACACGTGTAGATAGTGCGGCGTGATATATTGGTCATGGTTACTTCACATGTAATGGTTTACGTTCAGACCAACCAATAATTGTGATGAATTTTTAAGCGCTACTCACTTTCACGGATGCATTCAACGACTATATCAAGAGGACATAATACGACATTGGGTTAACAAACATTCAAGGATATTTTTTATCCAGTCAGGCACGGATGTGTGTATTTCAATCATTCCATATATTTTATAAATGCACTTTGCTCCATTTTCAATGGACTTTAAAATAAAAAACATCGAGTTAAGTTGTGTTGGGTGAATTACGGATTACGGAAAACAATTGGTCACTGTTAGAAAATATAGACGTAGTATGCAACTGTTCAACTAAGCACATTTCTCTTGGATGAGATCAGTGAGAAAATTCATGTCATCCTGACCAACATCCCGTGATACCATGTGGCTGTGATCCTGATGAGTTACGTGCTTGTACATACCAAAGTAACATACTCTCCACGATGATTATGGTATAACTACCAGATGTCGGTAAACAAACTTGATATTTGAGTGTCAAATATCATTTAAATATTTTCAAAATCACTCAGCAATCGCGCTTACAGTTTCGGATGAACGTCTCTATATCTGTGTTTTTGGATAAAGTAATCATCAGAACAGTTGTGGCGGATCGGACAACTTTGTTCACTGACTGAATGACTACGATCTTTGGTATTTTGACCGTAAGAAGCATGTTATAAATCGTGTTTTGTAAGTTTTGTGTGAAAAAACAGTCATTTCACGGATATTTTAAATTCGAAATTAAGTTAATGCAAAATGGATGTGATGTTTCTGATCATATCATCGCACTACTTAGAAAGTCTCATCCAAACCTACTTCCACAGAGATAACTGACTTTGCATTCGCTGTGCCCCACTGAGCAAAGTGGGTTGGGTGTTGCCTACCTGGATGAGGTCCACGTGATTACTTAGACCGTTGGTCAGTGACTCTATCCGAGATGGCACTGTGTCGTGGTCAATGGTGTATCTGCATCTGTACTAGCCCTAATTCCTCAGTTTAAACTTCTCTTTGTAATTTCCAGCCTTCTTAATAGCGTTTTATTGTAGGATATTCAACGTCACCATTGATGTGAGCGACGGTTCGAGCCACATTACCTTCTGTTCAAACTCATGGCTGGTATGATGATGAAGATTGAAAGTTCTCCAATCTCAGTGTTGTTGATGTCCAAACCCCCTTACACATAAATACATACCACCTTCTCCGGAGGTTGTATTTTGATCACATCTTTAGTACGACTATTGTTGCAAACGAGAACGGGTAAATGTTAAGGAATTCCTCACTACAGGTTCCGTGAACTGTCCATCTGACTCCTAGGCATGTTGCTGCGAACAGCTCTCATCATGTATTTCATGGCTCTCTCAGGCTCAATTAGGCCAGGTACAGTTTTGAATCCACATAGTATCGATTACCACTTGACACAAATGATTCCATATCTTTCTACCAGTATGACCTGCCGATCTTTGTATAATATTCGTATAACTTAATCAGCCGATCTGCCATGTTGCAGTGGGATTAATTGTTGATGTATATCGTGTGAACTAATTGATTGAGCCCTCAGGTTTGTTCATTTTTACATTGACCGTGAGTTACCTTGTATTTGACTAACTATGACAGTCGTTCACTTGACTGAATCGTAGTTCCCCTTGGGCTGAACATTGCATGAACGAACCACCTTCAGATGAAACGATGCTTGCAGCACTTTGTCGTCACAAATAATTAGTCTAGAAATGAACTGTGCTTATTTTCCCCCCACCCCTTTACATTATTCGGTTCCCTTTTTTGATGAGTAATACACTTAATCAGGAGTGGAGAAATGCGTGACTAAGCTGTTGGAGATGTTCGTGCTCGTGCTCGGATATTGAACTAACAAGATCACTCAAATATGAATGGGACGTTATTTACAATAAAAAAAATTCTCAAATATTGAAACGTGTTGGAGTTTGCGGCGATACACCAAACCCTGTTGATTCCGTGTTATACTGATCATGTTCATGCCTATCCTCCCAAACCCTACACTCTCATTCGTCTATTCATGTGCGATGACTTGTTGGATGACCTGCCACTCCGCTTATCGCTGTATGACCCCACACCACACATGTTTTGCTTTATTCATCCATTTATTCTTTGAAGTGTCACGGTTCAAATCGTCGATCATCTCATTGATTCCTGTTGGTAGGTGGTCACCTCTTATGGCTTGCTATTTGCGATACATGGTTATTTTAGCGCAGTTTCCGCGCTAGTTGTCATTTATGGGGTCATTGCCGTGTGATTTAACGAGCTACATAAGTAACGGGTTATTCTTTGCGTCTGACGGTCACTTGGATCGTTCTACAACCGTAGACTGTTTGAGATGGATTGTTCTTATTTCAAGTTTATATGCGTTATTTCATGACTAACTTGATACTAGCGCACCTATGCTTCGGAGTTCTCTTGGTTTTGACTGCTTTCCGGATTTGTTTATTTACAAGTCATTTAATCACTAGACGACTGTTCGATACAACGGTGGTTGCTAGAAAGAATTAAACAACTTTTTCGGGACCCTTTTTTGAAAACGATCATGCGAACCAAATGTGTTGTTATCGAAAGGTGTAAACAGGTCAGAATAAAGTGGCGAAAAAGAAACATTGATCTTTAACAAGCGGTCACGCGCTCCCTTGAAACAACTCAAGAGGATTTTGCGTCATGTATTAATACGGGCACCATATTTGTCACTGTAGTCGTCCGAGACAGCTCCGTACGTAGCATATGGAAAACGAATTTTTTTTTAAAGAAATCTAATGACTTAACATTAATGGAATGACGAGCAATCGCTTTTCACACTTCATTCTCGAACAGATATAAGTGCAGAGATTTCATCAAAACATGTCACGAAATAAACCGCAGAATCTAAAACTTGATTGTTATGGCTTGATAATAAAGACAACTACTAGACTCCGCATGTTATATGATCAGACTCGGACTAGACATTGATTAGATGTTGCGTTCAGCGGCCAGAGTCAAATGTTTGTGTGTGGTTACAGTGGATGTTATTGATCTGTGGCCACGGCGAATGAAATGAATGAACAGATAATTACATGTGGTAACACAGGAGATAGCATTACCTTGTTTGATTGTAACTGATCTGGTGGTCACCAGAGTGGGATGACGGACTATCTTGTGTTCAGTGATGATAACTCTATATACAACCCGAATTGTTTTGCTGACATTCATACGATGGTTTGTTGGCAAGATGTGCCAAACTGAAGCTAGTGATTGGTTCACGATAGCCGATTCCAATGCAAGCCGAATAAATTTTCTTGATCTTTCCTACTGTCTTCTGCCTATCTCGCTTTAATAAATAACAATCTTGATGAGTCTGAAAATATCCTGACTTCAGAACAAGCAAAAATAAGCAGTACAAATAGAATCCGTCTACACCTGCATTGCATATCGTTAACATTTACTTGTGAGTACTGTGTAAGAGAAGAAAGTATACGGGCATAATCAAATACAAATACGCTCGTTACATATTCACAATGAAATTATTAATGTAGACATTTTGAAAAATGGAATGCAGCTAATTTCATGTATAGTTCTTCGTACGTTTAAATGACGTATTTTGGTCACATTGTATAATGTACAACATACTACAGAAATTCACGTAATATGCTTTCAACTAGAAGTGCGTGATCAATAAGCACTTGAACGTCTTCTAATTCATTGAAAATTTAAATAATTCGCATTTCCAATACGATGGTCAATCTTCAGATTCTTCACCACATGAGTGACCAACGTCCTATCATGAATACGTTTATTTGGTTTCATGGAGCTTGCATAAAAACTTAGGATTGTAGAGAGATTATACAGCAGAAGTGACCGTGGATCATAGTTCTGGTTCCCATTACAGAGACAACGGGGTCAATTGCCACCTTTCGTTCTTCAAAATTTGGAGTCCAATGCGTACGTGATAGCTGACTTCTAATAGACCGTATACGAATGGGATGCTGAGATCTGTTGCTATCCATGAAAACACGGATAGAACCTGATTGAACTAAACGTAAACACTAGACCTGACCACTGTACGTGATAAGTGTACTGTCTACTTTATGAGTGCAGCATTACATTGTGAACAATACCGTGGGATGTGTCATTCAGATAGGACGTCGCGTACTCGAATGTGAATGTGCACCACTCTGTAGGTACGCACCGCTTTAACTGGATTTCATTCGTCCAGTGGGACTTGCAAATCCGATCTGATAAGCCATCGATAGGCCTGACAGATAGATCATGTAAAATTAACCGCGTGCAATTCCAGTTGTTCCCGGTGTGTATTGACTGCTAGCTAATCCGAACAGGACAAGTATCGCTGATCAGAGAAGACGACGTTGGAACAAACTAGCAGGCTACTCTATCAGAAGCAATGCAGTTTACACATAACTTGTGTTTGATCTACCCGGCGAAACAACGCAAAACCACTGCAAAACCGCTGAATGTGATCAAGCAAACGGTCAAAAACAATTTCTTTTGAGAACAACAAAGCATGCTTTTTAGTTGTGCCTTGTGTACGAGTAGCGCGTGCGCTGGATTAACCGATCTCGAAAAGACCACGTCTAGTCAGTGCTATTTGTAATCTCTCAATGAGGAGCTACTTTGTGCAAAACAGGAAGTGATCAGGTTCGCTGTACTTTGTCATTGAGTGATCTAAAGAATTTGAAAACACAAACTGACAGAACTAAATAAGGACTAAACTGCTGAGAGAATTTCGACAGGAAAGTAAGTGCCGTGAAACAGTATAACAACTGTTTCTGTCCCTACATTGAATTCATGTAGATGTAAATCTTCTCACACCTCACATAATTACTAGCTCGACATATTATGGGACGAAGAAAGTATATTTTTAATCAAAATTACACAAAGTAATTATAGTGTTATCGTAATTATCTTGGGTTTCGTCAGAAATTAACATGAAACCAAAATACAATTGTTGGGATTGTTCACTTCGTATGCTTGTCGTTTCATGTTTGGGACGGTGCAGAAAGCTGAATTATTTAGAGCTTGTTCAGTTTTTTGTATAAAGTTCATCTTAAATTTGCCTCCAGTTCACCTTTTGCTATATGGGATGAACAGTTATGGCGTCATATGAAATATCTGTTTCTTTCTTTGTTTTCTAACTACCGTTGTTTACCTACTAAAACCTTCTTCCTTGATATTGTTCGATATACTGTCATCTAAATCTTTCCTCGACTGATTCAATCACCAATTATATTCTGTTGACTGGTGGCCATTCGAGAACTCGCTTTTGATTGCCTCCGGCTTGAACAGATTTTTCTGTGGGGCTATTTGGGTACCTGGTTACTTAACATGTAAATCGAGAGCACACTTCTGTTATAGGATTGTCAATAATACCGTTCAAATTTTAATCATTTCGATCGTTTGTTCAACTTTTTTTCGATTCTGCAAAATAATCCCATTCACCCCATCGATTGTACGTTACTGAGCAGATTATAACTCAGGTCGTCAGAAGTGGTCTACTAATAACCATTCATAAACAGTTGGGCTGAGGTGGATCATATGGATGCCTCCTGGTTTACATAATGAAAAGTACATTCCAAGTTACTTTGTATAAACCAACATCGAAAGCTAGTAACCGACAAATACTACATTTCTATCCTACAAAGCGTGCTTACATTCCACAGCAGCTGAACGTAGAAAATAATGATAAAACTTTTGTAAACTTTCAAAAGACACATTCTTTCGTTGTGTTTGGCTTTTAACAGAGGAGTTTTATGATGTACTCAATCAAATAACCAATTTTGAAATAACTATTTGACAATAAGTGGTTTATATTTTATAAAACTGTGCACTCTTCCTCGGTTACTCTTCTATCCCCACAATGGTGGGTATTGAACTGTTGATCATACTGGCAAGTATATGACACAGCTGTTATATGTATGGATTTCAAATTTTGTGCCCTTTCAAACAGGCTGTTTTAGGGGCATTGTGGTATAGAATTCTCAGCTTTTTTGTATTTGTTTTTCTGTAGTAACAGGGTCTATCTGTTTCTTCAAAATGATAGTGGAGTTGGTCTTTTAAACCTTCACATGTTCCTAATGCTTGGTATTTAGACTACAGACGGTTGATCACTAGACAAGTTGATGCGTAGTGGTTTGACCATGTATACTCGTGCCTACATGTTCAAACCCCCTTGTATAAGGGATATCGTCCCGTTTGATTTTGAAGTGTTTGTAGAGGGAATACCATGTTCGGCAAGTAACAGATCAAACAAACAAACAACCGTTGTTCCAAAGCAAAGTAAAATTGTCCACAATAAGTTTTAATGTAGATCAGGAGATACTCAGTAAATACGTTTGTCTCACTAATGCCACTTCGATGTGTTCAACATAAAGTCATGTACTGCGAGATTATAAAAGCTATCTCGGAGTGAGTCCAGTGTTTCCAAGTTGATAAAGATATCACCCTCGACCATATCGTTCGGGAAGTAAAGCTAAACAACAAACAAGTTGTCAGTAATATGTTTCTAGTTAGTGTGATATGTGTTCCTACATAGGTCGATAAAATTGACATTGATTTTCGAATACCTACGTACACAGTCCTAAACTGAAAACTTCTCACCGAAAAAGGGTACATTACAAAGTCAGTATGGAAGAATGTGGCATGAATATCGTGACTGTTTTAGATGATGATGAAGGTTTTCATAAAAACACGTGTGAATTAGAGAAATATCGTTCCATTGATATTTGTCTCATATATGGACAGCTGAATGGAAGTTCATAATGTAGTAGTTTTCTTTGGACACAAACTGGTTATAATTTTCTGATTCACTAATACTCGTTAACAGAAATTCGACGTGTCCGATCGGTTAGTTAAGAGGAACTTGTTCTTAGATTATACCTACTAAAACTGCTCAGCGTTTGTGTACAGAGGTTTTCGAAGTTTCACTGGATTTACCTAAACGTGATTGAAAATCTGGATTGTTTTTGCATTATCACTCTTCCGTCCACGTATGAGTGCCACAATTATTCCCAGTTAATAAACACCGTGATTACGAAAACTAATTTCAGAGACGTATGTTTGAAAGTTTGAGTATGTTCCTGCTACCCAACCATAATGTGATACTAAGTGAATAACAAACGTTATCTGAGAGTGAAGTCGTGTACCTGGTGAAACACATACTACTTTCATGTTATAACTGTAGTGTTAATGTTGTTGTGTGTTCCTATAAATGTGCATTCATAAATTTTCCTCAATCTGTCAGCATAATCTTTTTGCACATAGTAAAAAATATTTACGTGGCAGAAAATAAGCAGCTGTAATCTAAAAATTGGTGATCACATCAAACATCTGACAACTTAAACATCGGATTTAGTAGTAACGACATTTAAAACTGTATGGATGGTGTGTATTCAATCAAATCCTAAGCAAGGGTTATTAGTAAGATCGTCCGCTCGCAAAAATTCAACTTACCTGGTAGTTTTGCTGGAAGTCAGTAGAAATGACGGCATATTTGAACCGTGTTGGAATGTTGCGTGCACGTCCATGATCGCAACCTATTACCAGAAACGATTCTCTAAATGTCACTCACCTAATAACTCATACTGTTTGTTTCATGTCAACTTGACTTCACCAAACCATATGTTCAGACGCGCACACACATTCAAGCCATTAACAATTTGCTCCCCATGCGTTAGGCTAACAACTCACTGTAAACTTGACAATTAGCTGGATGCACCACTTTCTTGAGTAAGAAGCAATGACGACAGATCACGAAGATCTCTGTGACTGATGCAAGTTAGGAAGTGCGCACATCTTGCCAAATGCAACAATATGAAGTATATACCCTAAGTTTGTAACTAGGTATGTTATATCGAAGCGATCATTTTGAAGAGATTACAGAGTGGAGTTCACGTATGGTCTGTTGAGTAGGCGCATAAAGACAATACATGTGTGTCGTGTGCAGGTTTGCATTTCGAGCCGCTGACATTGTTTTTATTTAATCGCACTGTGACCTCTGAATGCTTTGGGTGGGGTAGTTGTTGCTTAGCCTGCCTGCATTCGTATGTTGGTGTTGTGCCATGTACAAATAGACACTGCAAACGTTCCGGTCCGTTATAGCATACAGGTTCGCCCTGATTTTCACAACATTACTTGAATAGTCGAGGATATTGTGAAGTTCAACTTGATCATCAGTCACAGCAATAATCAAATAGACTTTCCAGCCAGCCTGATTGGGAACGATGTTTTATTTGAAATTAAACAACTCCTCGATTACTGACCAGTAATTCAAAATATCGCCTAGCTGGTCCAATGAGTTCGGAGATTTCGACCCATTTTAGGAATTCTGATCGTCGATTTCTCGGTTGGAGTTAACGTCTAGTCATTACTCACAAGTAAGAACGGTTGAGCGTCTAAATATGATAAGTTGGTCATGTCTAATATGAAGTCAATGGTGGTCAACACAACCGCCACGTGAAGGCGTGATCACAGTCCGATGGGAACAAGGATGTGTGCGACTGACGCGCTCTGGCAAGAGTGAAAGTCGTATCCAGTGCTTGTTTTCGGAAGGAACCGACTGGGTAGTTTATCCGAATGCAAGAATTGAGACAAAATTGAAGTAAACTTTTCACATTGTACTTTCAGTGTAACACCCCACAAGACTTCCACATTACTGCTAATAGATTCTGGAAGTTTCCAAACAATAAAACTTAGTACTCGGAGAGTGTCATCCGGAGGTGAGTTAATATTTTATTAAAAATTCCGTAGTCATGTTAACTTTGTGTTATATATGGACAGTGCTTTGAGTTGGAAGCCTGAGTTATATGGTGGTATAAACCCTTAAGTTAAACCTACATCAGAATGCTCGAATCAAATTGTCTCAATTATCACTGCAAAATTATGTACACTTTGTTTCACAGTGAAACAATATAGCACTATTACAACCAGATCTGGTGCAGTAATGCGCATTAATACAAGTGGCATTTATATAAACATATAAAGTAAAACGTTAGTTCAAGCATAAAAGTTAAGCATGGGGAAAACTCACAAATATCTTGCGATGGGACAACATTAGATAGTAGACAAATGAACAGAACAGCTATCTTCATTTTGCAATGTATTAACTCAAAACCGTGACGAAATCTGTATTTATTGGGGTTACGTAGAACTCCCTGATCATGTTCATCCAATGATATTCAGCTTTGCAAGTTAAACTTATGTTATTGGTCACATTATGAAATGCACACACAAAGGAATTAATTCGAGAGAAACAATCAACTAGTAGGCAAATCGCGTCAAATTGAACTGTGGTATTTTAGTATAGTTGTGTTTGTTTGATTTACCTGAACACACCAGAAGAACACTTAAGTTCATGGTGCCGCATAGTGAAAAGTTTTCAGTAGAAATGTCAATGATAAAATATGTCACGATGATGTTAGAAGGGGTTATGAAGAGAAAAACTGTCGGTAATCAGTTCGTTAATATTCGAAAAATAAAGTGTTGGCAAGGAATACTTAATACTATAAGTTGTAAAGATGTGTGAAAATATGAGATCTATGGTGTCCTTCACATAACACGAGGAGTATGTGATCAGCCTTGCGATTGGTTCGATGAATTATGTCACCTCATGACAGTACGGGATCATTTCACAGTTAAGATTACACACGGACGGTGTACTGATTTGTGTATCTGGCGTTGTAGCTTTGCGCCAGCGTGTTGCGTTGCGTTGAGTGCTTCCCATAGAAATGCGTAACAATAGGTACGCGGTTTTTGAGACACTGTTAGCAGTAAAGAGACATACGAAAAAAACGAAAAAGCGTGTTGGTGACGCCAGTTCTAGCGTTGCTGACAGATGTAAAAATTGCTTGTGTTGTTAAGTGTTCCTTTTCTAGGCGCTGTGTCAGACTGTGATCAGATAAACATAGCTAATTTTATAGTCCACAGTTCCTTTGAAACAGGGTTGAGAAAGATCAACAACGTCCGGACACGTATCAGCATAAAATACAACCTGTTAGAAAGGTAATTTGTGCAGATGTGTTCATGACAAGTTTTCTGGAACAACCACTAAGGTGTATAGAGAGGTTTCTCGTTGTAATTCGGGTGAGTAAACAGCAATCTGTCAGTTTCAGATCAAGACAATCAAATCGCCAGGTGCATTTATTAACCGATTCCATGAAAGAGGTAGAAAACACGGGTGGTATGGACTGTTTACACAACTGAAGACCAATTTGCAATACTCACTGACTCAGGATAGACACGTTTGTGAACAACCTGGATTTTATTTGGATTACATTCAGCGACAGAAACGGTATGTCTAGAGGAGCAAAGTGTTCAACCAACTGAACTACAAAGCCTCAGAACTTTCATATTTGGACTCAGTTACACACCCGATCCAACGCGTCATAGAGGATTTATCAAAAGATCCAGGAAATTGACTGGCCAAGCGGAATTTCCAAAAACGGTTTTCGGTAGAATTCATCAGTGTCACCAATGGGTATTGAAATGGTGTTGCTGTTAAACCGATTTGTCGCTTGTTTGAAACCAGCGGAAGTTCAAAGTTTTCGAAATTGGAGCTCTTCTAATTTGTCACACCTGTCACATTAATTATCGACGTTACTTGCTGACAGCTTGAAGATATTCCGCACACTTTCATTCACCTCATTAGTCATAGTTTATTAGACTTCGCTTTATTTTGTATCTACAATGTGGTCTGGATAAAACGCTTCAACATTACCAAATCAAACTACAATGCAACTGCGTTATTAAGTTGACTAGTACAAGTCATACTAAATGAAAATTTGTGTTCGAGAAACACCTAACTGATTCCAGATTGACGGTACAATCTCTATTCTCAGTGGTGGTGCTAGTAGAATCCATTGTGAATTGATCGACAGCTTCTGGATCACTTTTGTGAATTCCGTCTGACAAAGTGGTGTGGGTGGTTAACTGAATCAAAATGCAAAATTCCTGAGCTTCCAGTATCGCTTCGGAACTCACCTGCATTTTAGACTGCTATACCTGGTTCGAATCCAGCCGTAGCTCATATTGTTTATAATTGGGTCTCTCCTGAAGCTGCCCACTAAAGATAAACTTATTAAAGTTCTGCTGTGTTGGTTACCCTTTAAAAGAATAAGCTACGCAACAAAAACTTGACTAACGTCCACTTGCAGCTATGCAGTAACAATCACTGAAGTATTTCGATACGAAGTATTGAAACAAACAGTTTCATTACAGTATATCAGTAGCAGTTGGACTAAGCACAAATGTATTCTCACAAAACAAAACAATCATACAAATCCTGGGATTATCAGACAAAAGAATACAATGCAACAATCAAAGGCTTAAATATAAGAAATGACGAAAGCAGTGTTGAATATTGATTAGATTGAAAAAGAAAAGATGATCGTTAGCTTTAATTTCTATTGAAGGATGGCGCACATCCGAGTCTCAAGATGTCAATCACTTACGCGACCAACTGACTTTGATACATTATTCCAACCGGATTGCACCCTAAACACCTAGGCAGATATGCAGTTTGGTCGTCGTTGTCAGGTTAGAAATGTTTGTAGAGTTTTTCTAGCTAACGTCCATTAAATCACAATCGAACGGATTGCTTTGCGATCACATGGTTTTAACCGTTGTTCTGGAGAGTCATTTACATTAACTTGGAGGACATTGATGAGGGGTGTTTCGATTACGTAAATTCATCGTGCGTTTGAGTAAATAAAAACAGGTTTTGTTTGGTAAACAACATACGAATGCACGTTGCGTATCTTAAGAAGTGGTAAGTAATTTCCGTACAGCAGCATACAGTAGCATACAG
>LUCH01004613.1:31096-42483 GCA_013368495.1 Paragonimus heterotremus | reverse complement strand
CTCTGCAAGCACGGTGAGTTTATGGACAACTGTCCTGGGAGTTCATCATATTGCGGGTGAGATATCAGCGAGGATAGCAAAGGCACGAGTTACCTCTGCCGGACTGCGAAACCTGGCCCATCAGGATATTAGACGTGAACCGTCTTCAGGTGTTTGACCACCGATGTGTGCGTTCAATCGCTCGTATCGAGTGGCACCAGCAAGTAAGCAACGAGGGGGTTCATCATCATCATAACAGCCATGAGCCTGACCAAGAGATACTGTGGCTAAGGTCGTCGATCACCTCAACAGTGACGCGGAATATCCTAGAAGAAAACGTTACTAAGAAGGTTGAAAATTATTAAAAGAAGACCAAGCGGAAGAACCAGAAATGGTATGGATACAGATACGCCATTGACTGCGATACACTGACATCTCGGATAGCGTCTCTAACCAGTGGTTCGGGTGATCACGAAGATCTCATCCAGGCAGGCGACACCTACCCACTTTGCTCAATGGAGCAGTCAAGGTCTTCATATTTCGTGACCACGTTGCTACCTGACCACAACGCGGTTTTACCCAATTGTTGGTGGCCTCAGCATATAATGTCCGGTACGGTAAACGATCGGATGACATACGGAGTACGTGACCCAACCATCGTAAGCTGTGCACCGGGATTAGTCGACCAATTGATCGCGCATCCCGAGCGTTCCGGAATACGCGCCGGCGAACTGCCACATTGCTCATGCAATCAGTCCACTTAATATGGGCCAGTTGGCATAGACAACGATGGTCAAACACAGCAATTCTGTTGATATCTTTTTCGCGAACAGACCACGTTTCCGACCCATAAAACAGAATGGAACGCACACAGGCATTATATATCCTTCCTTTCAGAGACAACCGGACGTCTTTACGACGCCATAGATGACGCAGTCCGGCAAAGGTAACTCGTGCCTTTGCTATCCTCGCTGATATCTCACCCGCAATATGATGAACTCCCAGGACAGTTGTCCATAAACTCACCGTGCTTGCAGAGTGAGCATACAGTGATCTCAATAGATTCACGTATTTCCCTGGTACTCCCTTGCGAAAGAGACAGCTCCAGAGAACGTTACGAGCAACTGAATCGAAAGCAGCCTTTAGGTCTAAAAAGACCACGACTGTCGGCTGTCTGTAACAGTGCCGATGCTCCAAGATCCGTCGCAAGGTAAAAATGTGACCAACGCACCCCCGACCAGAGCGGAATCCTGCCTGTTCTTCGCGTGTCTGACTTTATCTGGGCTTAGTGATCCGATGTAAAATGAGGCCAGTGAGTAACTTGGACACAATTGACACCAAACTGATGCCTCTGTGGTTGTCATATAGACTTCGGACCCCCTTTCTGAAAACGGGAATTACTGTTGATAGGCAACAACTACGAGGTACCTCTTCAGTATCCTAGGTCGTCTGGAGGAGTTTTGTCAGTTCTGGTATCAACCTCTCTCCACGATCCTTGAAAAGAGAAGGAGGGAGGAGGTCTGGACCAGGAGTCTTATTACGCCTCAATAACTTGAGCTCCAGAGCCACTTCTGCTTCCCACGGAGGACCCTCTGAAATGTAATAACTGACTAATCGGGCCCCGTCGTCCACATGATCTGGTTGAGGTCAACTGAACTGTTCTTCAAAATGTTTAGCCCGCCTTCATGTTTGCGCGATTGACTGATGATAAGTGAACCATCTTTTTCACATATGGTCTCACTTACACCGACTCGACGACCAGTACAACCACGGATCAGGGAAAAAAGCCTCCTACTACATCATCTCTTGCGATTGTTCGACCAAGTAGTGCTCACGGTCTTTGCGCAGGCTTTTCGGCAGCTTGCGTTTTCGGCGGGCTGTGTTGACTAGGACTCCGGTCCTTCCAGATGCAACCTTGTCAGACAGGCCAGAGGGGAGCAGTCAGATGAAAAACAGTTACACTCGTAGGATTGTATGTCGCACTCCTGACCTATACTGTTACCGCCCCATTAGTCTGACCTGCCGCACAATAAGGCGACTATCTGAACGCATGCGGGAGCACCATCCGGCGTGGTTAGCCAGAGGATCGATGAAGACTTGTTCATCAGCAATCGCTGCACACTTGGTCAAATCGAACCATATGATCAACCCGGCCGATTCATTCAAACCGATCTATCGAGTCTGCGGAGTGCAATCGAAGTGGGTCAAAGGTCGTCTATTAGCAATCGCAGAAGCCACAGCAATTCGGTTTCACTCATCTCCGTTATGTTTGCAAAAACGTCTTGTCAAAACATTGAACCTCCCGCGATCATGCATCAATAACCCGGATTGATCTGTTACGTAGGAGCACCTATCTGCCCAACCACCTAGCTAGAGAACAGCATTGAGTTGGATTTGGCCTCCCGCGCTAGCTCTGCTTTATGCTACAGCCTATACTTTTTACGGATCTTTTAGGCTCGACCTCTCTCGAGCTGAAAATGAAGTCTGTTTGCATAATCCCTTGTGAGTTTGAAGCGCTTCCGTGTGATCTTTTCCCTCTTTTGCGCCTCAACGACAGCAGCTGTGCACCAAGGTTGTCTTCCCCTCTTTTGTTTACGAACTATAGGCGCTTTTTTTCGGTTGGCCTGGTCATATTCAGCTTTATCAAGTCTCAGGCATTCTACAGAGAAGTACTATTGCTAGAAAGTTTCCATTGCAACGACGCTGCCTCTTTCAGTAGCTCATGTATTGCGATCTTTCTACCTTTTCTAGGCCACTTTTCCGGCACTGGCTTCTACTTGACACAGCACTGTAATCTCAGAATCGCATGGTCACTTTTACCTGAGGGGGCATATTTTCAGGCACGTATTTGGTTCTCGTTTCTGGTTACTACGAGGTTATGCAACGAGTCTTTCTGTCCTGATCTAAACCTGGTTGTTTGCTGGACATTCTGCTGCATAAGATTTTTGCGGAGGCACTCCAAGAATCAAGTATTAAGTAACACGCTTCCTTCCTCAGCGGTAGCCCCAGGGCTTTTATATAAGCAGAGTACCGATGTGCGAGTTGGTGCATCTGGTAGTATACATTCCACCAACTGTATATTAGGGGTGTGAAGGCTATTGCGGGCAACCTGGGCATACTGGTTTGCAACTAGCAGAAGCACTCCACCCCCGGGTCTGCCGTATTCTCTATCCTGTCTGTTGTAAGTCGTCCCTGGAGGGCAAACGTGATCAATATCAACTTCCTGTTTGAACCACGTTTCAGTTACAGCGACTACGTGACATCCTGCTGCCTCGATGTTCAACTCAGCCCATTTGTTGCCAATGCCACATGCATTCGTGTACAGGATGCCCATCCATTTATCTTGAGAGCACGTTGTCGTTCTTGTGATGGATCCCTCGGGTGCTCGTCCCGAGGGAATTATCCTTTTTTTGAGATGGTGTGTTGAGGATGTTACTGCACATCGTCGGTTTCATTCTTCTAGGGGAGTGGCCCGTTGGTCGCCTCTCCGATAACAGAAGGCTCTCTGCACAGCTGACTGAGTTTGTCCAAAGTCAGTTGAAGGGATTTCATCTGTCTTGTATTTTGGTCTTCTCTGATAGTAGACTGACGTGCAACATTGTGATGGTCTCTTTGCCCAGATGATTCCGCATCCTGGCGGCCTTTACGCGACGGTAAGCTGTCGGGGGTGACGGCAAAACGATTGTTAGTTTTTGTTGCTATGTCCCCAGACTTTATATGAAGGAGGTCGTGGTGAATGAGATTTAAATGCTCGATCACCACTGGTCTCACTGATCCTGACACTTACGTGTGTCTCCTCCATATACCTACCTTGACTAGTCTTTCTATACCAATGTGTTCAGTAAGGCCGGCGAGCTTGGACAGATTCACCAGGTTGTACTTGATAGCTTTCATTCTAGTTCTACTATCCCTGAAGTAAGGTTCAGGGATGCTGTGGGCGATCAGATTCCGTGTTCATACGAGATCCACCTTCAGATGTTTCTCTGCTTGCTGCAACCTCTCGCCAAGGATTTGAGTATCTGACTGGATACATTGGATCAGAGCTAAATGTTTTTTCCTCCATGTTTCCGATGTTTTGTTGAGTCGACCTTCAGCGCCCAAATTCCTTGTGGCCCCGCTAATTCCGATACGGGTATCAAGATACGCACAAGCTACCTCTGGTTTCGCCTTCACTGTCTTACTCTGACTTTGCTTCCTAAATGGATGGGTTTCTAGCACACTCAGAGGACCCCCAAGGACATCGTTAGGCTCACCGACCTCTGGACCATCCAAGACAGACGCCTCGGTTGTCATTGGAAGAATGTCGTCTAGTGGATTCACCTGCGGATCGTAGTGTATTATTCCTCTAGAGTTAGTCACGAAAGTTGTGTATGTGTCGCTAGGCACAACACTAGGTGTGAGAGGGGTGGATGCAAACTTGACCCCAACATACACAAGGCCAGCAGATTCACTGTCTTTTGTGGTAAATTGAGCGGTTACACATGCCCTAGCCAACGTATGCTTCGGCGAGTCGGTTTCTGACTTCGTATCGACCGACTCACGTCTTCGTGTGACTGGGATTTAGCCTGTGCACTCGCCGCATACCCATTTTAACTTAGGAAACTTCTTGTAAAGGTTGAATACGTACTGTGTGAGTAATGAACACTGGACGTTAAATGCCAATAAGCATATGCTACACAAGCTATCAGAGTTACTTGCTAAGAAGTAGCGCCCTCCGCATTTGCGTTTGATAAGCCCGCAGTAACTACGAGTTTCATATCATTTTTATGGTTAGATAGAATGAACGCGAGATAATGTCTATGTTATTTACAGAACTGTCGCATAAGAAAGCAAGAATGTCAGACAAGAGTTGACGAATCTGCGAAGTAGAAGTAATCTAGAAACCCCACAAAAAAGACGCTAAGGTGTTGATTAATAATTAATGGACACGAAAGCACTAAGCTGGCAGTCTATACGTAACTAGAAAACGCCTAATATTTTAGAAGAAAAACACACGAGACAACCTGGTTCAAACTTGAATCCTTGAGGAACCCCTGTAGAAATATTGAAGAGAGGTGAATGTTTCAGTTCGGATTTAACCCATCAAGTTTTATTACCATAAAGGAGGTGATCCAGCGGAGAACAACTCTCTGGATGCTTATGTTTGAGAGTACCATGTGGAATACGGTTGAATGCTTTAAATAAATCGCAGAAGGTGGTATTGGAGATGAGACGATTGTCTTTGGCCTGTGTCAGGCTGTCTACTGATATCAACATATTTGTTACGCATGATCGGTTAGGACGGAAGCCATGATGCGTCGAACAGTAAGGACCATTCTGTAAGAATTGATTAAAGATGGCACGTTTTGGTGAGCGATCCATTGTCTTACGAAGGATGCTAGTAAGGCCAATTGGCTGGTGGCTAATCATGGAGTGTCGCCCACCCGCTTTGAAGATTGGCGTAACCGTGACTTCTTTCCGCGCACTACAGAGAATGTCCGTCTGAAGTGTCCGTTTATGCAGCTGTAGAGGTTTTGCCAGACTAATTATCGCTTCTTCGAAGACCCTAGGCTGGATCTTATGTGAACGCATAGTACGTTATGAATTAATCTTACATAAGAGATTTTCGATATATTGTCTGGAAAGACCAGCAGTAATGAGCAGTTGCCGAAAGCCTTGATGAGGTATTGTAGAGTGCCTGTTTGGCGACGCAGTGTTGTACACCACCGAATAGTGTTCTTTTAGTACCTCGACAACCACTTGAGGTTCGGACCGAGTCTGTCTTTCGGGTAATCGCAGAGGAAGAACTGAAGACTTATTCCTTCTCAATCGACATATTTAAACGAGAAACTCGTGCTGTTGGGTAACTATAGCTAAACTTTCGGACTGTGGGTCATGCTTGAAGGCTTAGCCACATGGTCTGTAATGCGTTTTACTGGACATTCAATATAATTACTCCAGGTCCATGTGTATTATTCAGGATGATTAGAAATGGGCTACTGCTTCGCTCATTGCCCTGTTTACCAATGCTTCTAAGAGACATCTTAATGACACGAAATGTGAGTATAAGTACTCAAAACTGCTTGGTTTCGGAAAGAATATGTCCCCACTGGAATGAACCGTGCCCGAACGTTATGGAGTGCACAGCATTGCTTAAGTAGTGCTAATGATCTTTCAGACCGCTGGAATCCAATCGTGCTCATTTTATGCCCATAATCTCATGACTGGTCTCCTACGTCTTATACACCCACATATCCTGACCATCGCCAACTTCCTCAACGACTGTCCGATCGCGGGACTGTGCTCTGCAGAGCTCCATCCGTAATGCATGGTTCACGCTCCGTTTGTATATGATAAGCGAATAATATGGACTACTACTATTCTAATTGGACTGTATGTAATTTTTCTGCAGTCGTTGCAGATCTGGACATCAGTCAATGAGCCAATCAAGGAATTGGTAACGGAAGTTGATAGCAGCAACTTCTAAGAGTTCCGCATCACGCTACGTAGAATCACAGAACCCAGCGCGATATTGCCGGGACCTGAAAAGCCGGTACCGTAACTGAGCTAAAATAGAAAATGATGGTCAAGACAAGCCTTAATATTGACTGAGACTACGTGCTCAGTGGAAAAAAGCTTTGTCTACACTCCAGCCGGCCGTTGTACCTCAAGACCGCTTGTTCTGGTCATAGTAAGCACCGACTTACACAGATGGTCAGAAGTTTTGATGATCATGAAGATGAGAATCAGGCCACCTCTAATAGGACGGAAATCTAGTGAATAAATATTCATTTCCGTAAGACTTGCATTATAAGTCCTAGTTCTTAACTTACTAATTTCCGAGGAGGAAGGAAGGGAGACCAAATAACATACATTTTCACGGTGTGGTGGAATGAAACTGTTTTACAGAAGTCTGGAGCAGGGGGCATCAAACTTTTGGAACAACCAAAGCGTTGATTCCTTTTCCCAGATATGCACCTACATTGAGAGAGCTCGAAAGACAGTGCGAAATGAGCGTTCCTAATTCCCTCTCTGCGAGAACCACCTGAAGAGAAGTCATTCAAATAGGAGGTAGTATTCGACAAGTATCGGACATACATAACCTTACACTAATCAACGTTGAATCCGAACTTATTCGTCTGAGATCATGTGAACCAAACCTTCAGGCCTTTTTCCATCACGGAATGGACATTGGGTGTATCCGACGACCGCCAGCTTTTGGCGTCATCGACAAACAATGTAAGTGGGGGCGAAATGGAAGGAAGGTCACTGATAAAGATAAGAAACAGTAACAAACCGATGATAGAACCCGAGGGAAGCCACTGAAGCTGTCTTGATAACTGAACAACCCACAGTTGACGCGTACGCGATGGTGACACTTGATATGATGACTTCGACCACTTAAGAAGGTTACCTTGCACTCCATTGTGGTGAGGCCTGTCAAGCAAAACCGAGTAGTTCATCCATTTAAACGCTTTAGCTAAGTCACGGTGAACGACATAAGTACCAATAGCGTGGTCCGCTGATTTCGCTCATTCATCAGATTAAGAATATGTTCGTCTTACAAGGACGACCCATTCTAAAACCATGCTGTACACAAGTAAAGAAGTTATGAGAAGATGAGTACTCGTGAGATGAGTCATACACAAGTACCTCCAATACTTTTGACAAGCAGACGATTGGATGATAACCACCAGGATGGTTGCGTTTATCATCCTTGAAAACAAGAGTAACACTAGCAAGCTTCCAACTATTGAGTATCAAGCCGCTTAAGGTGGATTACGTAAATAGCAAACTAAGGGACTTAACAGGCTGCTCGGCGGCTTCACACAACGCTTTGGGTGGAATACAGTCGGAACCAGGTAAGCTTTTTTTAAGTTATGAAAACTCTAGTGAATAGTTGCAGACAAAATATTCACAGTGCTAATACCGTCTAGCAGGTCGGCAGTTTAAAGATAAGGAGTTGGAGATGTCCTAGCGAAAATACTACCGTAAGTTTTCCGAAACATCCGGAGCTTCCACACGAAAGCCCATAAATCATGTAGGACCCAAGGGCTGTGGTACTCCAGCCTTTGCTTTCCAATGCATATTGAAACAAGGTTTTCGGATCATTGAAGACTCGTGAGGTTAGCCGTTGATGATGATGCCAACGATCTCCTCGAGTAAGCGTGATACGTCGGTTTCTGATTTGCGCATAAGCAATACAATTACTCTCGGGCTAGGAATTTCGGTAACGAACCCACGCGTGCCGTTTCTTAAGAATAAGCCTGTGTCCGACTGTACAGTTGACATGGTGATTCAATGTGCCTCAGAAGTGTCAATGGTGTGGACCCCTCAACGGCTATTAAGAAAACGACCGTCAGCCTAGTGCATAGTTTCTGAACCGAACGGGGTAGGTTAGATTCGTTGCAACCTGAGCCATCAGGTAGGAACGCAGTGTATCGAAGTTCATTTTACGATAGTTCCTTCGGTTGCTGGTGACAGAACAGGTTAGATCAGTGCTGCAGATGAAATCGAACGAGATCATTACATAACTTAGTCAAAAGTGTGCAAGGAATCCGAGTTTATTGGTCGTTAGTTTCTCGTTGGCGGGAACATAGTTGAGACACAAGGGATTATGTCCATCCCGCCAACGTGGGAAATCTGAGACATGTTTAGTTAAACCCAATATATTTTTTAAATGGAGGGAACGTGTTACAGTATTCGGGTTTGCTTTCACACTACCATTAGCCCGCAGAAGAGAAAATAGTGGTTGATTATCAAATAAGATGGAAAAAATGGTTGATTTTGCTTCCTTAGTGGTCTGGTTGTTGCGCTGCATATCACCCGATCGTTCAGACCACTGTAGAAAGTTGATCGGAGAAAATTCATTCTTTGAAAAATAGCCTAACCTGTAAGGCAGCGGAGCAAAACACAAACTTTACAATCCGTTTTGTTAACATGGCCACTATGTCCTTTTTTGTACCCTTTTGATAAAGCCAACTTATTCGTCGGCTACAATACACCTAATAGGAGATAATGGTTTATCAAATCTCCACTTATTAGCCTTCCCGGTTGGACGGCCTATGTCTTTGTGATCGACACGTTGTTTAATTTAATTCAACAGACCATCAGTACACGCAAGTCGTCACAGCGCAAGGTCCAGTAGTCTTTATGCGTTTCATTCAGCCACTTTTGCTATATCCGATCCTAGACAACAACCGGCCCGTCTTCGTTCGTTGTATCTACTTATGTTCTTATCGACCGCAGTAATAGCGGTTTTGAAAATGCCTTGCATATATCTCCATTGTTTTACTTTGACTACGTGCAGGAGCATCTAGATAGATTGATTGTAAAATCGTAAATTGCATTTAGATGATACACTTAGACCATCATTTATTAGTTTAGACGACGGTGAACGACTACTGAAGCCCTTTGTTGTACACCTACTGTTTTTGGGTAATAATGATTTCAGGCGTAGGATGTATGGGTGCACGATTTTTTAACTTCCGACTCCTGGCCGTACTTGGTCCGAAACAGACGGCGTAGCTGCAAGCTGTGGATGATTATCTGTCTAAGACCACCAGATCTCACAGAGCATACGCACGAGCTCATGCTATGCTATAGTCCGTTGAGTCATTCGTTTTTAGTTTGCTGGACAGCTATTCCGTCAATGTCAACAACTTATGATTGAGGAACCGATGTGGACTAAGGTAAGGCAGACTTAGTAGATCGGCCTCGAATGCAACTTCAGTCACCCTACCCTCTTGACTCAGGTTATACCCAAATCTCAGGCAATTTCGGAAGTTTGTGTTGCTGCTTGAAATACAGCAGTTCGTGGACTCACGGGAGGTTAATGTCATGACGTCCGACTTTCGGTCGCATGGTCAAACGTTCTATCTCGGCTGGTGCAACTGTTTTCTGGACAGCCAATCGGTATGACTCATGTGTGACCTCGCGAATTCCATGGCACGAGGCATATTGTGTGGTATTTGCTGTAACGACCGTGAAATTGGATGGAGCTAATCTGATATACTCGTCAGACAACCGATATTTTGTCGATTCCTGGTTTCTTTTTCAGATAAATTTAGTTCAGCGTTAACGTTACTGATTATTAGTTACATAGTGACAGAGTTTGAACTCTGGCCACTTGGACTGCTCCATTTAGCCAGCCTAGAATTGAACGGGACCTGCTTTTTTCCGTGTCAAGAAGAGCATTGTCTTCTGCGTGTTGAAATATCACTTCCCCGTGACCAGGTTATATAACACCGTCCCTGAATAGTTCATCGAAATCTTACTGCTGGAGATAATCGATGCAGGTTTTCTTCAGGAATTTTATTTCATGGAAAATAAATTCCTCGTTGATGGCTTTTTCAAGTAGACTATCCGTTATCGTTAATCACAGTTATGTCAAGTTATCATAGGTTGTTCCAGTTGGTATATGTAGTTTGATGTGGTCGTCTAAAATTGTTGTGTTCATGTGTTTGATTATTAGCTCCGATTGTATAATATACTTATACGCATACGTCACCTTCCCGTGAACACACTGTCGACGTAGAATGTTTTGACGAGTATGGTGTACTGCGTCAGCTTGCACGTTGTACAGCCTTGCAGTCACTAATCTTGGCCACCTCCTGTCGATCATGTCCGTTTGTTTTTGACAGTCGTCTTTGATGCACTATGTACGTGTGACACCAACATCATGCAAGCAGTTCTTTGGTCCGAAGTTGTGCATTTGAGATAGGAAGTTTTCATTCGTAATAATTTGATTTCATTCGTTATGATGGCTCAGATGAGTTTGCTGGCCTGCTTACCACATTACGTCTTCCTTCTTTTTGTCGTGCATAACTAAAATAAACAGTATGCCGAGGAATCACTGGTGCCTGAAGAAACTGGCATCAAATCGAGTCTCTGTTGATAGTTCTCAATTGGGGTTTATAAAACTAAGTGCAGCCGACCGGAAACTGCATAAGGTGTCTATAGCCGTAATCAGTGGTTGAAATGTTGTTATACACGTTGTCATAACAATGAAAATTGCCGAAGTTAGGTGCCCTTGAACACTAACAAAAAATGCTGCCCTTGTTGTCGTTGCTTTTGCCAGTTTTGCTATTTCCGTGTAGTGAGACTGGACTTGAGCGGTTTCCTGATTAGAGAAAGTTCGGCCAATTAAGGGTCATACGTGAACTGCTGCAAGCAGAATCGTGGCGCCAACCAGTCAAAGACAGCGATCAGTTGCCACATCGAATTTGTTTGTAAGGTGGTGATTAAACCAACTTGCTGGAACGCGTATCGGATTTAAATAACCGAGTTGTTTAAGGAACGAAGCAACGGACGGCTCGATCAAAACGCAAAACGCTTGTCATCTAGCATCACTCGTAAGGACTGATGTTTCTCTGTTGTTTCTCTCTAATTCTTCTAATGAACTGAAATCGCCGAATGTCGCTCATACT
>LUCH01004613.1:11515-30146 GCA_013368495.1 Paragonimus heterotremus | reverse complement strand
TTAAAGAAGACTATCCTGCTGTCATCTTCCACTGACCTTTATAGCTTGTTTCGACCTACATGTATGAATCAAGCATTTCGGATAATTGTGAACAGTGGTGGTGCTGTTCGTAGCTCGGGTTGATAGTTTTGGCATTGGTATGTTCGCCGAGCTTGGCATTTAGGTTGCAAACGTTTCATCACTAAACGAGTTGACATCATCAGTGCGCAAGTTTTTAAGCTTATAGTTATTGAGCGCTTAAACATTTACTCACTGATGATGTCACCTCGTTTGGTGATGAAACGTTTGCAACCTAAATGCCAAGCTCGGCGAACATACCGATACGAAAATGAATCGAGCATATTTTTTCATGTAACTGTCGATTCATTCCAAGACTGACCGAAAATAAGTATTTGTGATCCTGACCCTTTGTATGTGTGTATCCATGTATACGCATATATATGGCCTGCGGATTACGATAAATGATCTTGGGTGTATTGTTTTCTCATTCCTTCAGCCCTGATGGAGTTCGAGAACAAGAAGAAACGGAAGAGCAAAAAGTGAGTTCGTCTTCACAGTGTATGCTTTTCTTTCCTCATCCGAATTTAATACTGAATATTCATTCCTGCTAATGGTACTGTTGTTGGACTGGGCTGTCTCGCACAAGGGACACGTAATGAAGTGTGACGGTACACGCCGCAAGGAAAATGACTATCTTATCGCCTTGCTCTCACTTCCAACTGGGCTGTTTGTTTGCAAGTTTTGGGCTGTTTGACCCTGTCCTTTTGAAGTTAGAGGTGGGCCTTCTTAAATTGAGCTTTAGTTTCTACCTTTTGCTTTCATTTCTCATTACTGTATCAGCTGTTGATTTATCATTATCTTTGAGGGTTCATCATCACACCACAACATTGGAATATTGATTTGTGTTTAGTCCATAGACACAAGTTTCCCTTACTGATGTATTTCACCTTTTTCGCTTGCTTTTTCTTGTCACCTCTGATCCAGTCATCCATCTCATTTCAGTGCCATTCCGTTCTAACTTAGAGGCCATACGAACTACAGCGTGTCTGGTATTGAGTATTTTGGTTGTTTTTGGCCACTCGTCACTCCCTTAACCTGTGTTAACCGTTTTTTAAACAGTATGTCATCACTGTTAACCAGTGTACACGTCGTCCGAACAAACGGAATCTAAATCCATTCTAGTGGGTTACTCACTGAGTGCTATTATTGATGACACCTAACAAAAGATATGCGTGTTGTCTGCAGACCTTAACAATGGCCAAAATCGACTGAATTCGCTGCTTGCTCTTTGCACAAATGAACATTCGGAGCCCACATGCATGGAACGTTGTATTTTCATATATGTGACCTGTTCAACTCGAATATCGTTTAACAGTCGTCGATCCAACAACTGTTATTACATCTTTTCTGTAAATGCACACTGCATTGTAAAGCTAACGAATGCAAACGAATATCTATCGTATACGACACAATTAAAAGGGCCATTTGCCCTAACGTAGCGTCACCTAGGTACGACAACACTCTTGATTGTGCACCCTCCAAACGGACTTGACTTATTTGTATTGTTTTCCCAAAGTCAATCTTGGTATTGTGGGATTACTGTGTGCATCAGGTTGAATATTTTCTGTGTAGTGATAGACATCCGTTCGTGTCACTTTCACACTTTTACGCCTCTAAAATCTCTCTGTAAATCGAGGTATTGTCGATTATGAGGAAACTCTCAATTTCTATTGGATTTAGATATATCTCTGTGAACACTTCCCAAATAAATAGTCGAGTTAAGCCACAGGTGGTATTCGTACTCAAAAATTCAACCTACTGAAATAACTCGATTCAATGGAAGCGACCGAAGGTAAGACGTTGAAGCTGTTAACGTCACCTAGAATTTTAAGCGCTGCCTGTTGAAGTTTGTATCGCCGATGTATTCGTAATTTTTGACATTGCATGCTAACTCTCATGCAACTAACAGTACACGTGTCTAATAGATGTTATTTGGGAAAACTCTAACGGTGGCAAACTATACGTGTTTTCATACGAGTTTCCAAGCCTGTTGGAGAAAATCTCGTTTCTTGTCATTGACGAGTATGAAGTGTTTGGTCCACCAATTCGAGAACTTCCGCTAAACGAGCGCACGTTTCAGTGTAACTTACCGCCGGCGGTGACCTTGCCAATCGTACACGGGAGTGTAGGCTAAGTTGAACGTTGTGGGCCATCTCATCCGTTAGGTTCTATGGTCTATTCGACCCTGTGGACTTGTCAATGCTTAAAAGTTTCTCATGCGCGACTCATCAATACGCCAACAAGTATTCGGGCTCTAAACCAAGTATTGTATGACTCACCGTGATGGATGTATTTTGCTGAGTCAACAACATGACGATCATGCACTTCAAGTAAGAGAGAGCGTGTTACTATCTCTATACATCCTTATCGCATATGGATGCACTTTGGCATTAACTGCTACGTGCGCAATTTTACTGTTCAGGTTTCAATCTTTTAGTGAATGCAGCACATGTTGCTTGCGTTCCCTGTTACCATATAGGTGCTTCCTGGTGTTGCTTATCGGACACAGCTTGCCTACGGGGCCATTTCGCCTATGTGCATATTGCGGGCCTAGGATGTTTTTTTACGCAGTGAAGTTGTCCTTAGCTGTCGCTATATTTTGTGATCAACAGTCGAATGGCTAATTCGTCGTCGCCACTGATACTACCGAATGGGTGACTGGTCACCGTATGTTTACCTTCCGTCTGCTCGCATTTCATATCCACTGACCAACAGACGATGATCACTGACGAAAAATATGAAAAAAGGTTGAAGTATGATGGAGCGCCGTGGTTGCATAACTAGAGTATGTTTGGGAATCATCGAACATACAGTTTGACAAGTAGATAATTGATGATCGACATGCTTTATTCGTCAATTCAATCAAGAAATTGTATATGTAGCTGACGATATCCGAATAAGCTTGTGACAATCTGAGTAGATCGGCAAAAGTTTACAAGTCAAAATAAAACGGGCAAATGAGTTGGCGCGTAAGATAACCTAATTCATTATCATCAAGGCTTCTTGTTGATGCCCAACTATCATACAACTGTGAAGAAATAACATGAAAAAAGACGAAAAGGAGGAGGGGAAAGGGATTTAACTAGTAAGAGTAACTGCGTTTACATTCTTACATCCAACATTAAATTGCCTACACTTTGCAAACAAACGACCGGGCTATGCGTGAGAGTAAAGTGTCATTAGTAGGGTACTTTACTTACGGCTTTCACTGCCTCACGTCATTAAAGGCACTTACTTCACAGACGACTCGACCAAACAGCGACAACATTCAAGCCACTGAACTTGATTAGCCGCAACCGTACTATTGGATCGTCGCTTTGGTTACGCGCTCAGTCGCTTGACCCCAAACCGAGAAATAATTAGGGACGCGGCAACACCGTTCATTGAGAGAGTGAGACAAAACTAGGCCACAGCGACCCTAACTTTATAGGACCAAAAGATTACCAAAAATGACCGACAGACACAGAGCGAATCAAATGAAACAGTCATATATACTAATCACCGCGTCAGACCAAACTGCGTTACAGGGGCATCAGAAAGCAACGCGAGAAAATACAGTCCAGATAGCGCACAGATGTTCGATCACCCGGCTGCAATCTGATTGTCTGAGTGGCGACATACCACCATCCACGACCATACCATCAGAGTCCGGCCGGCCGATCGATATGGTGTGATGAATCCTGGCTGTTTCGTTAAGGGGTACGCTTCCTAACACTTACCTACGGTCTTCAGCTGTCGACTTTTTGAGTCGCGAAGTCTCCAGTCTGGTAGACGAACCCGACCTACAGTAGCCAATCTCTTGATGGCCGATTTTATTTCTCTACACTAGGTCATCATCTGTCCATCTTGCACCTTATACCAGTTCGCCACAACATCAGCAAAGTGCTTGGTGTGGTAGGCGATTGACTGTCATCTTTAGTCCATTGGCTAGCCACCTAAGTCTGTGTAAACTTAAGGATTGAAGAAAGTAGTTCGCGTGAAACTCACTACAAGATAGTCGTTGTTGTCACCCTATGCGAGCGATCGGACGCAGACGTTTATGGTCAACCATCAGAACACGGTTCACGGTTTCTAACCCGATCGTCAAAATTTTGGAGTCGTGAAGTAACAACCCTCACAGTCGCCTTATATGCACTACCCTTATGCCCCAAGGAGATGCCTCTCTGTTATCAGGATGTCCTAGAATAACGAATATCGCTGTAGCCTTGGACCTACGAGCTTCTCTTTCATTCACTGTACCTCTGCTGCTGCTGCTGTTGCCACTACTTAAATACACAAACCAGTCAGCAACCTCCACGGTTTCAGTTTCCAACATTAAGTTTACTTATTGACCACAGTTTTGTCGTAGCCCTTTCCACTTTGAGACTGCAAATCCGGGCGCGAAATTGGTTCTGACATTGTCTTTGCTCTTTGAGGATTGTTAAACAACACAGAGGTTGTAAGCGTTGTCAAAGTCAGTCAGTATTCCACCAGATAGGAGGTCCACGCCGGCATCGTGTAAGCGCCGTAGGCAGTTCTCCATCATTTCATCTGTGACAAAATTTAACAAAAATACTGAGTGTGAGCAACCTTGACCTACGCTGCCCTTACTACTGAAAATGTCGCCAGTTCACTGTAAGCCCTAATCTGAACCGAAGTATGGTAATACAGCGCCGACAGTATGGTTATATATTCGATCAGCACACCGTTGCATTTACGTACCTGTGGAAATGTAGACAGATCGACTGCATCGAACGCATTCCAATGTTTTTAATAAAGCCGTCAGTTGTCACATGGCGGTACCCATGGCGTTTCTACAGAGTTTGGCGAATAGCGAAAGTTTAAACACCACGTTCTCATCCCGATTAAGATCTTATCTGATCCTCCTTAATGTCTGCCTTCCGAGCTGCAGTGAGTCGATGAAGTATAAGTGATACCAAAACACTAGTAGTTGTTGGGGTCAGTCTATTCTCCCTATGGTTTTCGTAATAACCCCTGACTCCTCTCCTAAATAGGGGAACCATTATCGAGTACTCCCAGTGCAAAGGAATGTTCTACATCGTCCACACAAGTTTAAACAATTTGGTCAGGACTTCTATCAGTGCCTCATCGCCTTCTGGGCTAGGAACCATATATATTTTGAGAGTCAAAGTTCAATGATTGACCTCAATTTCAGTGGGTAGGTCTAAATCTACCAACCAAGGAACCGCAGTGCAAGTTTGTGGCCGTAACACAGTAGAACCTTGTGACCAACTAAATTAACATTTAAGGTGTTTTGCTTTACGGCTCAATCTTCTCGACTTATCGTAGATGATCGGTCCATTCACTTTCATTGACTAGCGAATGCCGTGGGCCAGTAACTGATGAGTTTGAAGAGCCCGCTAGTATTCCGCGAAGCGAAAGCGGCTCCCGTTTACTAGACTTTTTCCGTTGGCCAAGCCTCAGCGATCAATTCACGCTTTAGTTTCCTGCCGCTATTCATCTTACTCATGTTTTATAAGCTGCCGCGAGGAATAGTTCATCTGACATTTAATAACTCTAGAGATTTCTTTAGGTAAATGAAAACAGCCTGTTTGATAGCTTCATCTTTGGTGAGCGAAATCACGTAGACGTGGCTTGAGTTGACTGTCACCGGCGTAGAGGTTTAATAGCTATTCTTTCCGTTTCATAGAAACTCCTATATTCATTGTACTTGTATATTCGTGTTTATTCCCTTTCATTTCACTTTGCTGCCCCTGTTTTTTTTTAAAAAATTTTCACCTCCCATCTTTGCCCATCCTAGACCTTCGCGTTGCTGTAGTAATTATCTATGATTCGTTTGCTCATCACAGCAGTACTGTTGACAGTCTGCCTTAGTTGTACACTAGTCTCGATCAGTACATTGTTTCAATTTCTCCGAAGGTTTGTTCAGTTCTCATTTACGTTTTACTGGATAGCTTTGGCTGCCTGTTGTCTATCTGTATACACTTTCCGTCACTTAAGCGCTGGTCTTGTCGTTTGATCAGATATTATCCACAGGAGTGTACAGAAAAGTTTGTTGACTGTTAATTACTGTTTGTAGTATTGCGAAACGCAAAATTACAATCCGGAAACCGTGCTAATTTTGTTAGATAGAGTGTAGTTTATGCGAAATTTCTGCGTGGTGTTCTAATGATGCAGTATGTCTGTAGTGATCAATCTTTAATTTATCGCTTATACGTTGTTATTTTTAGAGACCTGCTGAACGAGTTATTTGAAGGCTTTTAATATTGAATGTGTTATGTACATAAGTCTAGCCACCACCATCTCAATTAACAAATGGCTCTTGGTAGATGAAACCTGTTGATGGCGCTAACATAAGTTGGTGTCCCCAGACACCGTCCTGCTCCACTAGTCCTGTCTAAGCCTGGATCATTTAGAATAACACAAGCCATATCTCAGCACCTCACGTGACAATGTGCATTATTTTTACTCACTGGCTCAAAAACTTATTGTTTACTTTGTCTGGCGCGTCGGTTTTGTGCCAGTTTGAGTGTTGTATGTATGGGTCATGAATGGTTGCTTTATTTGGCTCTATAACTTCCTCGGATACTGTGATGCAGGTTTAGGATTATTTTATTAAACGTATCTCATTGGCGCCAGTCAAATTGCTGTCAAATTTCATTATTTGCAAGTAGTACTTTGTTTCCAACGATATTTTGGCCGACCATTGACAAAGGCTGATATTTTCACCAAGTTGTAACAAAGGGTACACCGTTTTTCATATTGCTTTTTCGAATCTTTTCACCACCTACATGTATGATGATTAATCGTTTAATTGCACATCATTCCAACTCATTCACAGCAACGATTTGCCAGACGCTTGGAGAAGTGGCGTGAGATGACCGCACATTGGGACCAATGGGATTCCGCTTGGAATCGCCTCTACCGCAATGGTCGAGTATCGGAAAAGGTACAGTTTTTTAATCCTCTTCATCAAGTCAATGTCTCCGACGTGATCTGTTCCATTTTTGCCTATTAAATGATCCTCATTCATGTGCTTTGTTAATCGACATTCTGTTGTGTCGCTCCGCGCATGTCAATTTAGTTTCTGAATAAATTCCCACCTGTCCGCCATATTGGTGCCTGGTACCACGTGATCTGTACGTCACTTGTATGTTTGTTATTACCAGATGATCGATGACCTAAGCAGAAATATTTTTGACGACTGGTTCTCGAGGCTGTTATCTTGGGCTTACTTGTTGCATTTCCTTGAATCTGGAATTGAATGCGCTGTGTCATCGAAACGCATATGTACAGTCCTAGTGTTATCATTCACTTCAGTGTGCCTTTGTACAATATTTCGACCCGATGCTTCTTTTCGAGAATCTCTAGTGACGACGAAGCTCAATTTCGCACTCTAACTGAAGTGGAAACTCTAAGGCGATGCAAAGCCCCTTTAATCGGGTCTCTGTGACTAGTTGTTTACTCTCTGTCAGTCATTTGACACAGATCGAAAAGATGTCACTTATTTGTACTACCTGCATACATCCCTGCAGATAACAGTTCAGGTGTTGCTAAGACCGCTTTCTTTTGATCTTTCGAAACAAACCAACCACGTGGACACCACTGTGTTTGTTGGTGCTACGAACGCACAGCCTAATCGTCTTACTGTGGAAGAGAAACATTTGAGTGAGGTGTTCAACGTCCGAGTGCAACGCATTGCATGAAGACCGGCTGTTGTAGTTGTGCGTATCCCACGAACTCGGTGTATAGATTTCCACATTTCAGCCTAAAAGACGTCAGCATACTACACAGAGACCGCCACGTGCAACCTAACCACAAGTGCAAGTTTACCATATCGCCTTGAGTTATCATTGAGGGTTGTCGTTTACTTTAGAATAACCGTATTGATTCAGATCATGCCGTTGTTCGTGCCTGCTTAGTTTTTTCGTATGATTAAAAATCGTCTACTCTTTGGTGTGAAATGTTTGTTGGAAATTGTGAGATGAGGCTATGCGAATGGTCTATCGAACGACAATGGCAGTCAAACTGTTCAGGTCACAACAATAGTGTAATTCAAACGGGCACTGGGCAAAAACTTCAGCAGCTGTGCGAACCGGTTGTGATGATCTCTGTTTCAAAATGGTATCATAAGTACGGCAGAAGTAGATTTCTGCTTATTTGTTGGAACCTTTGAGTCAACGTCGAATAACCCCCTATGACTCCGAACACGACAGTGACAGCCAGCAACTGAACCGCATACCGACGAAAAGTGCTTAGTGACGACGAGGTTTTCTTCAAGTCCGGACTTTTCTCAACTCTTCGAAGGTGATGGCAAGAGAATATCCTCTATACTGACCACATTTCCTCGTTCCACAGAGACAACTGAATATTCTACTCGTAATCGGTATTTATCAACAATCATGCCCATGTTTATAAAAATTTGTCGGAACACCTTATGACAATAGTACAGACACTGTTCCCTCTACCTCATTTAAAGTGTGCTCATGTCTCACACTATCGCGACTTTTGAAGCGGTGAGGATCAAGTATCTGGAGAACAGGTTGATTTCCTATCTGGTCGCTGGTGTCTTAATTGAATCTCCACTTTTTGATTGACGATGTAGTCCCGATGATTTGTTTCGTTGCCAGCAGTCGTCGCATTTTTGAACCTGAAGGCTACTGTTAATTCGGTTTCCCGAGTTACCTCTGGAACCTGTCTCTGCTGTATAGATGTTCTGGTGAAGTCATCGTTAGCCCCTTTGAACGAATAATGCGCATTTATAAGCAGTAAGCTTCTGCGTTCATTAATTCAAGTGACACTCGACAGGAATGTCCAATTTCTTCCTTTTTCTCCTTCAACCACGAGACAGTAAAAGGGCTATTTGGGAGTTCCCAGGTTGTTGAAGTGCAGCTTCTCTCGATTAGTTGACTGACCTGTATAGATTGTGCAAACAGCACTATCTGACTTGGTTCCTGTTAAAGCAACATACACACTATGTTACACCAATTATACGGCCGAACTGGTCCATGTGATCCGCGCTTTATACCTCACAAGGTCTTGTCACAAGATTGGCTTGATGGTGATCTTGCCTCTATTGCTGTAGACTGGCCACCTGAAAAAGCGTCTAGTTCTACTCACCTATGACGTTTACGTTCATTTGCTTGAAGTATTTTTGACGAGATGCCCATAAATTCAGCGACAGCGTATGTTGTATCTGCAAATTCCCGTCATTTGTGGTATCGTATAGGCATCCGATTACTCATTAATCGAGGAAGTTTACGATCTGTATGTACGTCCAGCTTTGTTCCGCAGATCAGAAGCTTAACCGTGGCATACAGATTATCGGTATATGACGATCCTTTACTCCGCCTATTAGCCTGTATCAAATTGGCTAAGTGTATGAACAATGCTATAGTTCGTCGGAGTGTATTTGGAACTACCACGAGCTCGCGACTATTAACGGGGGTAATGATAATACAAACTCCTATGGTGACTGGACGTGTACCCCTCATGTTGACAGACCGTCTACCATGCTGCACTTTGTTCATTGTGGCTGTTGACGGTTGAAAGGTAAACAAACGGTGACTCGATCGTTGGCTAAGAAACGTCAACCGTCCTGCTGCGCAAGGTGCCGTGCGACCTCACGCGTCATTCTTTAGACTACCGTTGAGATGAGCGGCAATCTAAGCCATCGCATTAGTAAGTACGGCTTAAAGGTGAAGATGTTTGTATGTATGTCTGTGAGTCAAATGTGGTCAAGTTACACTAAAACTGTTCGCCGTGCCTCAACTGAACTTCTTTAGTGAGCCCTACACGAGTCACAGAATTGTTGATCATTTTTACCCTTTGCTTCGCTAACTTCGTAATCCGGCTTCTTCTAGGAAATGGTGAGAACTGACTAGAGGTAAATCATTTGGACTTTCGAACTTGTCACCGACGTGTTGCAGCAGACATTGTGCATTCAACTTACGGACCTAACGTCTGTCGTTGCTGAAGTTGCGCCTCATGTCCCTTGGAATTGCCAGCGAGGTTTCCGCTAATCGCGTGAAATTTCGGGCTATTTTGTGCACTTAAATCATTTTCTATCTGTCATGTATTTACCTTCTTTTGTTTATTTTCATCTTTTTCCTTGATCTGTCCGCCAAAATTGTATACCGTTTGTTTTCTTTGTACTCTGTTGGTCACACCAACGTTTACTCTTTCACTTGAGCTTCTTCTGTGACTATCACTGGACGTACCACTGGTGACTGTGACGTAGCCACATATCACGTGCCCCATGCTTGCTTTTGGTTTTGCTGTTTGCTTATAGACTTATGGGTCAGTTTGTTTTACGTTGTCCATGTTTTCTTTTACCCCATTTAATTGAATGTGATTGACTTACAAAAACTGTTGAGCAGCCACAGCTGCTTTGTCTTGCTCAAATGGTGCTGTTTGATCGGAAAAAGCAGTTTTGCTGTCTGTATAGAGACCATACAAGTTTGATTAAACTTCCAGGTTTTTTTTTACCAAAGCTGTACCAAATATGCGTTCGGTTCTGCTGAAGAACTTATTCGATGTGCAAGCACCAAACGCGGACACATTATAAAATGGTGCGCTCTATGGCTTCGCTTGCTTTAGAGACTGTTGGTAGGCTTTCTCACTGGAGGAACTAGTCTCAGTTCGTCTGTTTTTTGATCTTTAATATAATGTGGATGGTCGAAACTATCAACTCTCAGCTCGAGATGGACTACGGCCAATTTGATCTGGGTATACGAATCAGATTGTCACTGTTATTGTGTCGAATCAATCGTTGTTCCATTGATATGACCCTCGACCACAGAACGCAAAGTGAGATCAATTGTACTCTACCAGGTCTTAGCAAACGTTGGGGAGCGAATCTCAAACATTTTAAAGGTCAGGCTTGTATACTTATTTTTGTGTGAAAAAATAGTAAATTGAGAGTGCCCACCGTCTTACACTATGACCCGTCTTCCGCTATGCAATGTACTGACTCATGGGAGAAACTTGTACTGCGTTGTGCCATGTACGTATATAAATAACAGTGCAAGATACCCGGTGTTCGGATCCATGTGATATCGTGAGCTCAGGAGATGCTGTCGAATAGTGTGTGTGTTCTGTCACCTGGATCATTATATTCTTCCAACATCCTGTGGTTTCATTTGACTCCATCACACTGCTTATTTCGGTTAAGTATGCTAATTTTGGCTGTTTTTCGGGTTGTCATTCTAGACTTTTACTACGTTTCGCGTGCGTGCCAAACTTCGCGCGGGTCTTTATTGATTACCTTGAATCGTCACATCGAGTTGACTCTGAAAATTGCTAATTAGCCTCCTCCAAGTGCATGTTTGGTTACTTTAAACGCTTACAGATTCTGTGGTAAGGTTTGTAATCATTGACTTATGTTTCCGATTGGAACTCTGCTGGTTGTGTTGGTCATTTTCGCTTTTATCATACTTGGTGGGTGCAAGCTGCGCTTGATAATCATTTCGATTGGTTGTGCTTTGAATTGAATAGTTTGAACATTTCTCATTCATACTGAATTATTTCACACTGTAGCAGCCCCTCTTTTTCCATACTGGCCGGATAATTTTTCATTGACAATGTGAGTAGAGCTCCAGTTGATGAATTCCAATCATATGGTTTATTCATTCAGAGCAAAGGTTGTCGAACATACCTGACCAGTTTATTCAACGTGTCAATTTGGTCAGCAGACTAAGCTTTGATGTTTGTTAACAACATGTCCACTGTAGGTTAGGGAAATACGTCGGTTCTCCAGCTCTTGCATTGCACGAAGCTTGATGCTGTACCGTAGTTTGTTGTCAGTACGTTCACCACCAGGTCACCTGGTAGATCATAATTTGATTATCAGGCATCACATGGCTAGTTTTGCATTTCAGTGTCTACTTCGTCTAGCCTACCTTTAAAGGAAGTCCTTAGCTCGAGTCGTTCCTTCGTAGTACTTCTGTTTCGAGCTTGCCTTTATTCTGACAGTGTCCTACAAAGTGGCAAATTAGTACTTAAGTACGATTGTGTGAAAAAGGAGAGTTAAGCGCAAACGTTGGAAATTCATGAAGAAGGATGCACAATCTTATGGACACAGACTCCCCGTTGACTGCAACACCCAGCCACGCTTGACAACGCTTACAAACAGGACGTGTGTAGTCACGCAGTGTTCAACTTGGCATGCGACTCCGCCCATCCATGCCAAATAGGGCTGTCAGTGTTTTCATAGAACATGCTTACGTCGTGGCTTTACCACCTTGCGGGTTTTTCTGATCATCAGTGGTTACTTTAAACATGGTCGATGCGGCAGGCATCATTTTGGCGTTTGGAGTACATAATCTAACCAAAATAGATTGTGTATATTGCTTATTTCGGTTGCTGGTGGCTATCCCGGTGGTTTTCCAAATGCGTATCGGTGTCCCTATCACGTTGTTTGCACAGTAAAGCCTGTTTGGTGCAGGCTAGCTGTCGGAGACAACGGTGGTCGAATATCGAAGGTCTGTATGCATTTTTTGCTCAAATGATTCAGGTCTCTGATCCACAAAACAGAGCAGAAAGTACACACGCATTGTAATCCCTCTCTTTGATCGAAAATACATAGTTTTTGTAACGCATATGACTAAGAGGAGCAAATACACCGTGTGTTTCCGCTGTCTTCATTGATGTTTCATCAGCGGTACAACAAGCTGATAAGATGACATCTCTCGATTAGTTGAGGTGATCGGCAGTCTCGAACGGCGTGCGTGCAACAACAAAAATGAAATTGTCGCTAGTCCATGTTTGTAACAACACTACACTTCGTATAACACATGCGTTTGTCCGCACACTGAACATTATAATGTATTTCGTATATTTTCGCTTTACGATAAAGACTGGTGTTTGCACCCCAGTGTTACCTGTTAGCTCATATAGGAGCGAACCTGGTCATCCAAAATGATTAATTTGATTACGAAAACGACTATCTCAAATGCGAATGATTATTAAGTTCTATGCGTGGGTCATAATGCTTATGGCAATAGAAATTGCTCCGTTAACCTGACACGCACGGCCCGGACAGAATATATTTACATACTGTGTCCTTACGGAATGTACACTAAGAACTTGTTAGTAAACATGTTCAACCGTTATTCTATACAATGGTTAATAATAGTACAACGAACCAAAAATGCTTGTGGTTATGTGAGTCTTCCATTATTCACATCGTGGGGGATAACAGCAACTAAACAATGAGCAGCTCAATTGTATCCAATGAGAAACAAGGGCATCAAAGGCGAAGATCACATCGAACGGATGGATATCCGGTTGCAAATAAACCGATGGACGTGCGCAGTCCGCATCTCTGGCGTACTAGGTTAGATCCACTGTCAAGTGCGAATTGAGGTGTGGGGTATGCTGTTTTCGAGTAGTCAATGGGTTTGGACAAAGGTAAATGAAATTATGCACACAATTTCATATTCACGCTTTAATAACCTTTGGCTACTCACTCATTTGTGGAATGTCATCTTTGGCAAATTTTCCAAAAGTCTAGTCATCTCCAGTCATCCAGTGCAGTCTTTTGGATGCCCCGGCACTACATCTCATTTTCAAAATTACGCATTTCAGTTGCATGTCTTACTGTTAAAACTGGTTTACTCCGTTGACGTGACCGTTACCGGTCCTATGGTCTAATTAGAAGATAGTCAGAAGACTCGGGAATGTGTTTCTTATCTGCCAGACATGGAATTGGTGGTCTATCTGTTTCATTTCAGATTGGCTATCTCTATTTCCCTCGGCAGATTTATTTATTTATTTTCAAAACGAATTAGTACAGTTATCCCCGTTGCAAACGGTGATGTTCTGTTTTAATCATTATTGTTAGCTTCGTTCCTTATATAAATTGGACTACCATATAATTTACTTTCGATTCTTACCCCTATTCAATCCACTCCTTTTTTCCATCATACACTGCATCCTGCGGCCGGATTCTGTTCCATTGAACACCATAAATTTCTCAAGCTCACAAGACGAGTATTCAAGGGCATCCCTCAACAATTTCGCATGATTGTGTGGCCTCTGTTGCTACGAGTTCCAGAAGCGAAAAGCAGGCACAAAAACCTCTATTCGGTATGTTTTTGTTCGTATACTTTGGTTTGTTTATCTGCATCTTTGTCCTGCCTCCGCCTTTTGTTTGATGTCAGTCTGCCTGACCATGTGGGCCGCATTGAAATAAGCTTCAAACATCTCGAGTATAAAAACATTTAGTGTTCATCGGTTGTTGTTTCTGTATTGCGCTCAAAGCTGGCGACATCCATTCGTTTCTTACGCTCTTCTCGTTAGTAAAGGAACGTTTACCTTTGGTTTCGGTTTACCTGCTTGAGTTTTCCTAAGAAAACATGAGCGGAACTGAGGCAACTGTAGAGTCTTTTGTGCTTACTGGAGGCTTGTGACTCAAACAGACTTGTGGAATTGCACTCGGTTACACGCGTTGGTCACCCGGGATAATGAGATAATTTCAGCTCCGTATCTGATCTGCGCTAAATTTCTGCTGATCGATGCAGCTAGCTCCAGTTGGTTTGCACATAATGTTCATCACGTTGCGTATCCACTTTGCCCAATAATCGTTGGCCACTTTCCAGTCATTTCTGTCCGTATTTCCGTTGTGTTTGTCACTACAGCTGCGGAGGACCAGGTCTATTTAATATCTTGTCCGAATAACAGAATCGGGTTTTCTTGCTTCGGATACATGCAATCAGACGTATCTGGATGGGGTTGTGACTTCGTTACAAGTTTTGCACAATGCGTTTGTCGGAGGTCGGCAAACGGAGAGCGATCAACAATTTATCTATATGAGTCAGAAGAATGTTGGTCGCTCTACCGCGGTATATAAACAGCCGTTTCTTCTGTTGTTAGACATTTTTTATGTGCAAATTTACTTATGGTCATGAACTCACGGTTGCCGCTTCGTAACTGCGCTGATTACCGAACTCATCATTCTGACCTGGAAACTTGATTAATTCGATTATTGTTGTCCAGGTTTGAGCAACCTGGTTGTATCCGACCAGTGTGTTGTGTGATACGTCACAACCATCGTGTTACTTGAAGGTTTATTAGGGACACACTTAAAACTTAAGTGTACGAGAACTTACATACACTTGTCTTCTCCCTCTAATTCTTTTGAGACTGCTAGTTATAACAATTCATGAAATTACATGGCCGATGATGGAATAAAGAAAAGGGAAGTAAATTTATGGGACAGAACTTATAATCGTATGGATTCAGTCATCTCATTAGCTGAGACACACTGCCGCGTTTGGTGTGTTTGTAAGCCGTATCCGTTTGTCCTTATCCTAAATCTGTTCGTGACACTCGTATCTCTATCACTGATTAACCTATTTCCGATTTCTTATTCTAGATATTTCAACTCGTCCAATACACAGTTAAATAACAGTAAATGTTGAATGGTGGTGTCGGCTAGTTGTTTCCACTGTCTTTTTATCTGAACGACGTAGATATTATTGTTTATTTCGACCTATGGTTCTTCACCGCTATGATGCTTGCGCGATCATCACAACAATCGGTTAGCTAGGGACACTTAACGGTCAAGATTCGTTCTGGGGAGGAAATTTTTCAAAAGAAAAAAAGAAAACAAAAATCTGGGTACAATTGTTTTGTATACGGGATTACATACAGTGCTGTAGATGCGAACCTTTCGACGATTTCAGCGTTCACTTAAGTTTCAAACCTACCAATCGAAGTTTGTTAACTTCACCCAACGGTACTGTCGGGTTCCTCGTTGTTCATGACCGCATTGTTGGCTGTTCATTTCACGGTTTTATCCAGTTGCTGGTTACCTTGACGAATAATGGCAGATGTGGTAGACTCTTGGCTGACATATAGAGTGCTCGACTCTACTCTCGTCGATTGTGCGCTTGTATGTTTTAGCCAAATGTTCTATCCGCATTTTTGGAAAGTACGCGTTGCCTATGCTGTCATTTAAGTTGACACGGATCAACGGAAGGAATCAACAATTTCTAACTGCTCCAGGTTTGTTTACATGCTCACTACGAACAGGTCTTGTCGCTGAACGCATCTTTCCTTTTAACGACAATTGCACCTTTTTCAGACATCTAGGTATGATAATTCTGTAGTTTATGGTTATTACTGAAACAGCTTACACTTTAACCTTGTAAACATGAAGACTAGAGTTCAACTCCTGCTACGAACAGGGATAAGTACACATTATTGATGTGCTCTAACAGAAGAGAAACTCGGATCTGATGCGTACTTTTGCAAGCGTTGATTGTTAAAATGTTGCTTAATGAGAGACATGTGATCACACCTAAATGACGCTCAACTTGTAACAACAGCTATCTGCAGCTTCTCACCGTGAATTTCCTGACTGGGCTAGAACATTCATTTTAATTGCCCCCATAATTCTCCCGGTTGTTTCTATTCAGCTTACCAACTGTCCAACCCATCATACCTGCATGTCCAACCCAAAGAACGCCGTCATTTCCCATTCCTGAGATGTTCTTTCAACCTCCGCGTTGATGAGAACCTTCACTCTAGCAATCACAAGGTGCACATTTATCTCTAGTTCTAGTCCTTGATTTAGTAGATATGACAGTGCGATACCGCTTTGGAATGCTTGCAATATCGATTTTGCATTCACTCTGGTCGTTGTTTGACGTTGTTGTGGTGTGTGCTCACACACCACAACCTACTTACCAGCGAACAACTTGGAGAATTGTTAGGAGTGTTAACCGAGGTGTGGATTTTTCAACGCATATTCGTGATTCACTATCGCTGTAAACCTGGTACGCAAATAGGGTCCAGCTCTTTGGTGTTTAAATTCATCCTGACAATCTGCAGTGTTTCAAAGGTTGAATTACTCTGTCTGCCTATTCCCGGGTGAGAATAGAAGACATTTTCAGACGCTTTCAAAAGTTGTCCGATTCCCAGATTAATATCCCATTCCGCAGGTATGTACTCGCAAGAAAGATCATTGTTTAGTTTTGACTAACAATTAACCATGCGTTTGTACGCCAGTCGAAAGTGTCCCCTCGCGAGTCTAATCGTCATATTGTGTTTGAGTCCTTGGGATCCATTTTTAACGTTTACTGAGAGGTAAGAGGTACGTGGAGTTATTTTTTTCACTCTGAGACTCATTGGTTTCGCCTCGTTTTTATGGGGGAGTCAACTTTTGTTAAATGCACAGCATGAGTCTTCTCACACTTTTCTATAATATACAAGGTCCATTGTGAACTACGGTAACAATAATATTTAAAAAATGCGTATATGGATTACGAGACCGTCCAAACAATGTAGTAGTTCGTTGCATGCCCGACAGCTACGTGCTGTATTGGATACAGTACGCCTTGGGCACATCAAGACAATACTCCAAAAGTGCACATCATCAGCCTCGAGATGATGAGATAGGTGTGAAAAGGTGATCAGATTGAACGATTTTGCGATCATAGTAAATCATCGTGCTTGGCTATTGATGTTGTAAGCCGCCACGAAGTTGTACATTCTGGATGCTCGCACACAAGACACAAAATCTTCCTTCAAACTGTTCATCCTGGATGACATGCAGAAAATCATATTAGAATGTTTTAGTTTTGGGAGAAGTGGATAGAATGGGATCAAATCTATTTACGTGCGTATGTTGAGTCTTTTCTGGCGCTGTTTTTCAATCGCATAAAGGGTCCACAGCATCTCTGTAAAATGTAAAAACTGGCAGGTAGGCTTTCCCTGTAGCGATGCCTGTGTAACACTTCGACATTATTTGATGGACTTTCCGCTTCTGCATCCATTACACCAAACTATCTCGGCGGCAAAGGCAAGCTAACCTTGATCAGGTCACTGTGGAGCAGGTGGATGGGACGTCATCCCCCGTATTGCGCCTTCTCATTTAGTCAGTGACCACAGCACGTTTTGTTTCACAAACGTCTCACCCTTTATTTCACCAGAAATCAACATCCCCATTTGTGGGCGTGATTTACAGAGCAGTGACAATTTTATTTAAGTATGCTTTCCACATTGTTCATAGTTGGTATAAAATAACATATAAATATAAGTGTGGATTCTTATGGCCCTGTTTCATCGAAGACCAACTAATGTTCTGGACCTGTCAGACCAGCGAACAGTATAGTGAACATCACTGAAGGGTTACTGGAAATCCTTCACTTAAGTTAGCACTGCGTGTGGTTGATATCGGAACTGTGCCGTTGTGTGTAAGGTTCATATTGAGTTCTAGAATGCCTTATCCTTAGGGCTCTATCTTATCACAAGTGGTCGGCCTTGACGAGAAGCATCGTTGTTGGTATTCAAGTAGATGTCTTACGCATTCTGTTGAAACTAAGCTCCCTTCCCATAAACTCGCGACAAACTGTACCGTTCTGAACAATGAGACATCCTTCGTTTTCCACTGATGTTTTAATGGTTTTGTCATTCATCGACCTATTGATCGATCATTCACCTACTTTCTGCGGGGCACCATACTTTTTCTGGGCCTTGCAATCACTTTGCCTGTCTCATACATGTCTGTCTGTGTCTATCTGCTTTCTACTTTACGGATTACGTGGAACTGCAAGGAGTTGCACTGTGTGTGCGAGCACTGATCTGAACGAATCTTGTACTCACT